>MU132239.1:76000-101463 GCA_015039395.1 Ceratobasidium sp. AG-I
TGCAATGGTTCGGCTTGACAAACCTTGCTACGTTGATTTATCGCTTCCTTCCTCTCGTCCGCCCACTTGGAGTAGGCAGCCGGGTCCTTAGAGCTCAGCAGTTCGGCAGATTTCTTAATAGTTTCCTCTACTTCATGCCGCAAACAATAAACCTGGGGATAACGCCCGCGGTTTTTTATCTTGATTGCTGTCAAACACCAATTAGTTCAATGCGCATAATGGCGTGGAGAAAAATTACCTGCAGAACGAAAGACAAAATTCTGGCAAGTTCGCTCGCAGTTGCCCCAAAGTACAAGCCTGTGATGCAATGAATTGTAGGTACTGACCTTGGAGACCAAGGACGCAGCACGCACTTCGTGTCACGACAAACCGAGCAAAGTCTAACCTGCAAATGGGGGTCTGGTTTAGCCGTCGCGGTCGCGCCACATAACTAAAATACACAGTCAGCTTCAACAAATTGCTAAAACGATTATATAACTACCGTGCAGTGCTTAGAGAACATCAGCGCCGCATATTGTGGCTCGCACATTCCGGAAGGACAAGGAGGAAGTCCGGGCATGTTTTGTGCCGTGCGCTGCCAAATCAGAATCGACGAGCGACGCAGCAGCATGTTTCTGAAAAACTTGCTGCATCGGACCAACGCCAAGAGATCACCAGGCGCGATATGGTACGCGATCTAAGAAATCTGCGGTAAGTCCAGACGTATGTTGGAAGCGTTTAGACAACGCACTTCGGTAAAAATCTCAAGCGGCATCTTCATCATACCCTGTAAACCCCCTTGCTTTCCCCTCACGTACTTTTTGCGGGGAGCCTTGGGCTTTGAAACAGTGGAACGAGCGCGTTTGGCCTTTGGAGCCTTTGGAGCAACTTCTTCATCTGAGTCTTCTCCATATGTGGAATGATGCTCCGATCCTTCGAGTTCGTCTGCACGCGATTGAGCCTTTTATCTCATTTAATTGTCGAAACAACTCACCGACTTGCTCCTCAGCTAAAGAATTCGAAGTGAGAGATAAGTACGGAGCAGCCACATGAGAATGAACTCACCGCCAGCCTCGTCAACCGCATCTGGTTCATTTCTATAGAGAAAATTAATGGTGAAAGTTAGGATACATGTCTAAGATACGACACCTACACTTTAGGTTCGGGTGCCATCGCCGATCAAGCACGGTAAGTTGATGGTGGAGAGACACGCAGAGCCTAACGGGGATGAACACCGGACATCATATGTCAGCCTGACGTAATATGACCCTCGGACACCGCCAGGTCGGCCTTTGTTTGGGTGCTCCATACGTGGCTTCTTCGCCACCCAGCCGCAAACTAGTACATAAGTTATAGCCCGCTATCGTCATAAATCTGTTCACGTAGGATTGAATTTCTAGCTTTAGCCCAGTCAAAAGCAAGCAAGCTCACGCTCTCCAGCGAGTCTATCTCAAGTAGCGGCTTCTCCACGTCTCATATGTTTCACAAACACCTTGCCATGAATAAGAGCATCGAGCGATCAGGATCGAGTGTGGGCATAATCTTTTAGGTGCTATTGAGCTCTATACTGAATCTCCATAAGAATACTATTAGCATTTTAAGCCTCTTGGAAGCTGTTTCGATGGTTGAAGGTGTGAACAGCAAAAATACAAAAGAGGTGAGTTTCAACTCGATCAAATGCGGTCGCTGAACTTGGATTCAATATCCAAACTTATAAGAACACTCGTTTTGAGTATGCTACAGCTTGATTTAAGTAAAGTCGCCGGGCGGTTGCTTAAATATGGGCCGTTAGAGTCGTGTTTCCTCCATAGCAGCCACTTCAAAAGTGTTGAAAATTCGAGACTTTGATGACCTATTTCCCAGCGGCCGCCCGGCGAATTCATTTAACTCAAGCTAAGACATGCTCAAACCGAGTTTTTCTATAATCCTGACCATTGAGAGCAAGTTCAAAAACCGCATATGAGCGAGTTGAAATCCCGCCCCTTCCCCTTTTGTACATTTGCTGTTCACGTCATATCTCACTCTGTTGAGCTATGCAGAACGTACGCAGACGTGCATCTTATCAGGATGTCTATTGGACCGCTTTGAGCAAATCTTCTTTCTTTGCTCGAGCACTATTCACAGTATTTATGTGGCTTTGATGATAGTGTGTCTCACTGCATCGGTATCGCCTCAGATTGCGGTTGTATGTGGTATATGCGCGTTTTTTATGCGCCATTGTGCAGAGTGATACGGTGTGACTAGTCTAGTTCATTTTCTTTCGAGTTGAGCCTTATATCACCGACACGCAGCGGCCATATGTGACTCCTATATCCAGTAGCCCTTGCCCCCTCCAATTACTATCTTTGTCAGACTCATGCTTTGACATTCCTCCGTCGGCGGGGGTATCAATTTCTTAACTTCTGAAACGTTTGCCGCTCGTATTTTGGCATACAATGCCCTATCCCGCGGTAAACTGCTATCCACATAGTGTTTATACACACGGCCACACTTCGAAAGGCCATGAACGTGCTTGTTCAAGCGTAACAAAGCACAAAACCAACTACAGTCTTGCATACAGTATACGAACGAAAATAATGAACACAACTATAGAACGAAGGAAAAACGAAAAATAAAATGAATTTAAGAGGGAAAATGGACTGTTCAAGGCGGGGTGGGAAGCGGTAAAACGAAAGCTCAGAATTCAGCTTATGGGAGACTGATGGATAGTGAGCTGATAAGTGTGGAAAGTAGCATAACTCAAGCCCACTCAGCTCGCGCATCATGAAACTCATCCCATTCTTGGCGCCACTTATCCCCCAAAATATCGGTTACTGCACTTGCACCCCGGGTGCTCTTGTAATACAAGCCCTCAGTCGGTTCCGCAATGTCATGCCTACACAGAGCCAGACTCATTTAGTGAATTAACCCTTGTTCTAGATGTATAGGGGACTTACACGTCTTGAATATGCGCCACAACATCAGGAACATAGTCCGAAAAGTCGCGTCCCGTACCAGTGCACAGCATACATCGGACGAGATTTGAATAATCGAACAGTCGAGGAGCCCGCTGAGACGATTCTTCCTCTGTAAGAATGCGCACCAACGGTTTGGGGTTCGTCGTCCATTCCACATCGTGAACATTTCGGAAGACGACTGGGTGCTGAATCGGTCCTCCGCTAGTAGCGTTTAGGTTCTTATTCCATTGGCGTTGGCGCTGCATGTAATGAATTACCTGGCGACCAACATGATTAGACGAAGTTAAACGTGGGTATGAAACAGGGCGTACCAGGCCGTCCCATGTCGTGGGTTTCTTTTCAGTACACCTTCCACAAACGAACCGCCTCTTCATGGCATCAAGCTCCATGTAAGCCACATCTGGCATCTGCATCTCTGCAAGCATCTTCTTGACGATGTTCTCCGCCTCGGTATGACGAAGATAAATGTTGACATTAACCGGTGGAGGGGGCGGGAACTCGAATTCCATGTATTCGTGAAATGAATCGTATTCGCTGATAATTCCGGGATAGTAGCAAGGGGTGGAAACATCAGTTCCCCCGCCGTGGAAAAGACTATTGTCGTTGTGCTGATTGGATCCTAAGAGATTGACCCTGAATATGGTGTCCGCGCGGAGCAGCAGCCGCGTGTTGCGTGAAAGGTCCTTGGTTGAATCTGTGCTATCCTTCACCTATGTACAATGTGAGCCCAGTGAAATAAAACGTGATGTGTGAGACTTGCCTTGACGATTGGCTCCGCTATACTTTCCTCACCGTCAAAAGCTTCAACCGATTCATCCTCTTCGACTAGAGCTCCCTGCACGGCCGTTGCGACTCCAGCGTGAAATATCTCCACCAATTGCTCTTCGAGATCCTCACGCCAATCCAAAATATACCTGTCGATTTGTTCGCGACGCTCGTTAAATAGCTCCTCGACCCTCTCCAGGCTAATCTCCGTCTCGCCCAGATCCTTTAGACATTCCCACTCGAATGCAATGGCTGTCTGAGGGAAGGGATTCGCCACGTTTAAACGTTGTCCTGGTTTGGGCGCAAGGTGGGAATCGGATGATTGAGGGGTTGAAGTTACCCCCGCTCCCTGCCCCGGTGCAAGCACCTCGATCGCTGCGCTAAACGGATGCACATTATCACTGATATCCACAATTAGATTGTATAGCCGACCACGACGGTCGATGCGACGTTGCTTTTTCTCGCGAGCCAGACGATAGACACGGTTCTCCTCGAGAAGGGGAGTGAGCTTTGCTAGCAAGTTGGTCCAGGCTATGGAACATGGTTTTATCAAGTCCAGATTTAGATATATGGGGCGAAATTGAGCGTACTACGATCTGTCAGCGGCTTTGGTATGTCGACAAGAGTACTCCATGATTTGGCAGCCTTGGCATTATAGAGGATCCTTTGGTCCGCATCTGTCCATCCTAGCGCCACAAGACGCTCACGGACCCTGATCGATGTTAAATATTGTTCTCAGCAATGAGACGACGCGATCACTACTTACATATCTCGCCTTTCTCGTTTCGCGTTGGCCAACTCTTGTTCGCGAGATTTGCTACTTAAGACAATATACTCTTCCAACACCGTAGCCTCCTATCATAACGTGAGCAAGCAAGCCCACGGATTCAATACCCAATAAGACAAACCTTAGACCGCTGGATTAGTGCCTTCCCCCGCTCGACTGCCCATTTGCAATAGGCATCTTGGTTCTTGAAAAGCTCCTCAGATTTCTGGCGCACCTCCTCTAGATCGTGCTTCAAGGAATGACCATAAAATGCATCATTAAGACCGTCGCATTTTAGCTTGAACGCTGTGAAACGCTACTCAGTTTGATATACAGAAAAAAACGCAGCGTATTTACCGTAAGAGCGAGATACGAGGTAGGTCTGATTATTTGCAGCTACGAGTCTACAGGTGGGCAACCATGAGCGTTTGCCAGGAATACCAAGCGTTCACCGTTCACTTAGTCTCACGGCAAGTTGGGCACAGCTTGACTTGCAAATGTGGGTCTGGTTTAGCCGTCGCTGTGGCGCCACATAACTGCGGAACGCGGTCAGCTGGGAAAAATATTCCCTGGGTAGCCAAATACATACAGTACAGTGCCTTGAGAACATCAGCGCCGCGTATTGTGGTTCGTACATCCCAGTCGGACACGGAGGAAGTCCGGGCACGTTTTCAGCAGCCCGCTGCCAGATCAGAATCGCCGAACGGCGAAGCAGCATTGTGCGAAAGAACTTGCTGCATTGAATGAGTGCGATTAGGTCGCCAGGTGCGATATAGCTCGCGATCTGTGAAACAGTTTAGCAAGCCAGGCACCAAAATGAAAAGACCAGGATGGCAAACCTCGGTGAAGATCTCGAGCGGCATCTTCATTATGCCCTCCAAGCCGCCTTGTTTTCCCCGCACGTACTTTTTGCGTGGGGCCTTGGGCTTTGCGACACTTGAGCGAGCGCGCTTGGGTTTCCGAGCCTTCGGAACAGGTTCCCCGTCCGAGTCTTCTCCATAGGCGGAATGATGCTCTGATCCTTCAAGTTCGTCTGCAACGCGATTGAGCTTTTCAACTCCCTTTGTGCCCGGAACAACTCACCAATTTCCTCCTCTCCACCAGTCTCGTCGGCTACATCTGATTTATTTCTACTGAAAAAATAAGTTATTTCAACCAATACACAAGTGTACAAGATAAAACACCTACACTTTAAGTTCAGGTGCCATTGTCGATCAAGTTGATGGCGAAGGGAGGTGCAGAGATCAGCAGGGATGAACACCGGAGATCACACGTGAGCATTACGTAATACTGTATATCATGTCGGCTCTTGTTTGTCCAGTCA
This sequence comes from Ceratobasidium sp. AG-I, assembly GCA_015039395.1. Taxonomy (NCBI): domain Eukaryota; kingdom Fungi; phylum Basidiomycota; class Agaricomycetes; order Cantharellales; family Ceratobasidiaceae; genus Ceratobasidium; species Ceratobasidium sp. AG-I. The sequence continues at coordinate 81,792 of MU132239.1, forward strand.
AAGATGCGGTCGGCTGCCAACCAGTTGATGGGACAGAGCAGCCACTGAATAGGAATAAAAACGAAAATGGAGGGATTGGGGCGCGGAGATACATTCTGGGTCTTCAGCCAAGTGAAAATCGAGCAAGTTTCCGCCCTCTAGAGCGGACACAACTATACCAAATTTCCTAGACTGCGTTTCGTACGTCCGAGGCCAAATATGGAGCATGGACACATCTTGAAAGCTTAGAAACCATTAACCCAAGTTTCTGGCCTGGCATGGTGCAAACTATGACGCTACGTGTCGTTACGACTACCGCTCCGCCAACCAAAGATCCTAAGTACCGTGCGCCGACTTTGCCCTCCAGCTGTTTGAGCGGTTTCAGTCCGTGCACTTATAGCCCAACTCTGTTAATTTTCGCTTCGAACTGGGCAGCACTGTCTTTAGGGGGGCAAATTTTCCCTTGCGATTTATCGCTATTGCGTTGAAATGATGCCACTTTTGGGACCCACAACTAGTTGGATAGAGGTCAATGATCAAACCTCGAGCTCTACGTTAGCCAGCTAGTTGCGTCTAATGTATCACACGAATAAATTTAAATATCTAGATGCTCAATTGAAGGATTAGGCATAACATAATATTATTCGCACTTACCAGCCACAGTCTCGAAATCAAGGCTTGTTGTAAGTGTTTTGCCAACAAATCGACTGAAAACAGTTGATTCTTTGTATCGTCGGAGGTCTGAAATGTCTATATTTGACCTTCAGAACCGCCAGTAACCGACTTGAAACTTGTGGTGGCTTTCACGTTTTGCTTGCGGAGCACTTGAAACCCAACCAGGTTGCGGGTATATGCGCTCTTTCGGTAGCCGTCGCCGGAGGGATAAACGGCGAGCTTGTGACAAACTATCATCGCATAAGAGGGGCAAGCTTATCCTTCGATCCAGCCAAGCAGACGCCCGTTCCGTATGCTTGTTTTGTCAACGACCGGTTGGCAATGATCCTTACCAGTCTGAGATTCCTAGTTTGCGAAACGATAGGATCGGTTGTATGGTGTAGTGTTATGTTTTAAGAATATATCGAGTCACAGTAAGGTCTAATCTATAGAGTTTTGTGAAGCAGATGAACGTTTAGAACTCACTAAGTTTGATTAATAAGAAAGGTTTGGTTCAACGCGGTACGAACTCGGCAGTGCATTTTTTGTTTGTGTAGATAGCCTAGACTACTGACTGTAACTGCCATCTAAAGTCCTTAACCTCGAGAAAAAAAAATACAGCGAATAAAGACTCGAAAATATGAGCCAACACAATCAGGAGCTGCACGGGATTCGTACTCACTAACGTTAGGTCCCGAAGCGTAGCAGATGGTAAACATTGAAATCATGTGCATAAATACCAGGCTTAAGCTTAATCCAAGAGTCTTCCGTCCATCAGAAATACCAGATTCATGACGCAGATCAGAAATTCAAACGTCTTTTGGGTGAACTACCCAGCCAAAAGATACCACAAAACAAACAGCGCAGAGTTTTCTTCTACGCAACACCAAGCAATCACCTAGGTAGTATGTCGAAGGACAGAAAAATGACATCGTCTACGAGCGCAGATAATCTTAGCAAATTTCTGCTTGATGGAGCGTGACCAAGTATAGGAACAGCATCAGACAAAATCAATAGAGTCAAGCCAGCACTAGTTGGTTATCATCAGAAAGAGTACAGAATGCACGCCACTAAGCTTTTTAGATCGGTTCTCATGTTATTAGCGTATAGCAATTCGAAGAATACCTTTCCCAATTAGAGCTGAAGTTGAGGTGCCCGTATTACAGTATCACCAAGAGTATCCGCAGTAGCAGTGTGATTGGTCAACTAATCAACTAGCGGGTGCACCCTTATCAGGCAAGCTTGATAAGTTGTGAGTCAAAAGGATTTCCAAGACCTGCGGCTGAGAATATTCCAGAGAAAACAGCAAGAGACCTGGAGCGGGGGCGTGGCAGATCAAAAGAGCTAGCCGCAAAAGAGATTTCTAGTCGGGTCCAAGGAGCGTCTCAAGGTCATGTTGCAGGACTCGTTACGTCTCAGCAAGCATATGCCAAGCAAGCATGATGTAGCCCTCAGCCAAGTGCGCGATCTCCATAGTGACAACCCGAGTCGAGGAGCTCAAGTGGCGTGCAAGATGATGAAAGCAAGAGCAGTTTTAAGCCGTTACACAGAAATATCAGAGTATGCTCGAGGTTGGTTTGGGCGAGAAGTCTGGGAGAGAATCAACGTGGCTGCCCTCGCCCTAGCCTTAGCCCTAGAGGAAAATAAGTTGAAAGTAACAGAGCACCTCGTCAGCTGTTGGCTGGGTGACATCTAGACCAAGACCAAGAGATAGCCGAATGGCAGAGATGGCGCGAGAGAGCATGCAGAGCGAGCCCTCCAGGGGCTTTATACCTCACCAACAGGCCAAGTGGTCTAAGCGAGAGCGACCCAAGAGCGAGGATGACACAAAGGTGCCTTTCTCCCAGTCACGTGCACTAGTGCATTCCCCAACTTAATTTCCAACCGTAGCCACCCAAACACGAAGCGTCAAAACCGGAGTTTGAAAGCGATGCATATATTTAACAATTAGGATTACACGGCCCATTCATCTCGTAAATAAATAACCAAAAGATACAACATGCGATTTCGAAAGCAAAAAGAGAAAACGACGAACATTACCACTTGCGCAAAATGACGAGGCGGACGATTCGTCCGAAGAGGATGATGAGCTCGGTCGTGAAACCGGCAAAGGAGAATAAAAAGCGACGGCGGAGGGAGGTATTGGGAGGAACGATGGGCCATCGTTTCTTCCATTCGCTCAGTCCTACGAATTGGGTGTTCATGGACTGTTTGGCGCGTGCGAGCGAGGGCCGTTTCGACGGATCCATTTCCGTCATAGCACGAGCGAGCGGTAGCAAAAAATCAAGCGTAGGGATTTTCTACAAGAGAGCAGAAGTAGACATTAGTCCAAGAGAGCAGAGTGGCTATGCGAGTGCAAGCTTACCGGGATCAAGTCTCTCCTGATGATGGCTCCGAGTTGAAAGATATCAGCCTTGAAAGGATCGTATGGTTCTTCCGTAATCTGTTCAGGCGTTTGTTCCCTTGCACGAAATCCTACCACCATTCGAGGCTCGTTTGGATCCCGAAACCACTTGGCGTATCCAAAGTCAATGTAGAAGTACCGCACCGGGCGCTGGGATCGCAAGTACTTGGCATAAACAGGTCGCTTCCCATCCAAGGTACGATTTTGATAGAAAGGATGGAAGGGCTCGTCATATAGAGGGGTGCCGTCCACCATAACGTTCGGCGACGCGATGTCACTGTGGACAGTCATGTATTAGCTAGCTGTGGTACGATATGTTTCAGAGCTCACCAATGGGCTACGTCATGCTTGTGCAGGAACTCAAGTCCCTAATTCAAGAGTAAGTTCCGTAGACTCCGAAAGAATCTAAAGGGCACCTACCTCGAAGATTTGTTGAAGAAAATCATGGACCTCGCTCAGATCCCAAAATTCCGGATGATTATACTTGCTGAGCAGCGGAGTGACGATGAAGACGCCTCCTGGGACATCAGGTATCGGGAAAGAGTCGACGCATGTGATAGTATGGTTTGTTGGGTCGCTCCTGAAGGGCTCGCTGGAGAAACGTTGTAGGATTTCAAGCTCTTCAACTCCATCGCGATCGTCCGGGGAAGGAAGCAAAAGCTTAATGGCGACTCGACGTCCATCTTCAATCCTAGTAGCATCGAGTACGTTGAGAGCCTGAGGGTTGGAGAAATTAGCAGGGGTAGTGTGTTATGTAGACACACAGAGCTTACCAAAGTGTCTCCACGATCTTCGCAGCCATAGGAGCTTTGGCCGGCTGCTTTCCAAGATGGAACCCAATCTTGACGATAACGTGGACGCAATTCGTAACCCTTCGAGAGAAGATAAGGCTGATATGAGACCCATCGGTTCTCAGCTGGAGTGCGTTCATCTGGGCCCGACGACGTGATACCGAGGTGGAACAGGCGAGGAGGTAGGTCAGGCATAGGCATGGTGGTTTAGATGGAGGGCGATAGTTCTCTGCGTGGTCGTAAAACAATGTTGCCAGCAAGATTCCTAGTTTATCAAAATACAAAGTGTTCAAAGGGTTTCGGTTGGAAGTATGGCGAGCAGGTGGTATCAAAGCAACAAGGACTAAGCTAACGTGGGTTATAAGTACGATGTGAAACTATTCAAGCAAGCGAACATACCCGAGATCTTGAAAGATATATGAGTAGAACAAAATACAATAGTGAAACAGAGGATATATGTGATATAGGAGGCAGAGGGTTTGCACTGGTATATCCCACAAAATAAAGTTGTGGGCGAGGATAAGACGACAGTTGTAGGACAAATTAGGCATCATGTTCGACCACGTGTCAAATGTCGCCCTTTGTCTCTCCACCACAAGCGGCTATGTCGAGATACATCAGATTTATCTCCTGGGAGGTGGCCTCATTCCAGGTTTTGTCCTTTGTCGACTGGAGAGACAAATATACAAGTGTCTTTGTCTAGCCAACAACGCACGACAACGGTGCGATGACCCACCGAACCCATTATGGTCCCGTGGCTACTATATCAAGCCCCGGTCCCGCTTGATGAGCAAGCCAACATTCTGCTCCCGCTTTCCCTCTTTTCAAACTCCGCTCGCCTCCTTCTTGGCTAATTAACTTCGTTTTCTCCCCCGATCAAACAATGCCCGATTGGTTAGCTGTCTACGGAGCCGTAACCAACGCTGCCACCATAGTCGACATGAGCTATCGCTACCGGCCGACAGAGACCATCTACGGCAAAGACGCAGGCGATATTCTTAAAGAAGTAGACGATATCCTGAAGTCTTCGAACGCTGTGCTCGAGAACCACAAAGATATACTTGACGGCGACGTATACGAAGACTTGAGGGACCAATACCGAACGTAAGTACGGCTATCCTACCGTTGTTTAGTCTTAGGCTGAATGCCCTTCAAGATATCACTGGCAAATGACCGACGAAGGCCAAGGGCACCGAGCCATTCGAGATCAAATCATCAGGCAAAGCCGTATCCTCTCCGCGCTCTATGCATCTGAAGAAAACAGGCAAAATCGCGCCGAAACGCTTCTCGCGACAGTGGAGCAATACCAGACCAACGTACTAGTGAGTTGGGCTAGTGGCGCCCATGTATGGTCAAAAATTACCTGGGACGCTAACTAGGACTCTCGCACAGGCGAGGAGCCAAGCGGCCTCTCAGGCTCGCAGGGGAAGGTCGTTATCTCTGTTTCCTGATATCACGAATGCCAACTCTCAGGAAGTTGCTGCACCCAAGTCGTACTCTTCATGGTTTTCAGTCTTTGGAGCAGGTCGAAGCCTGTCTCAATCAGGTATGTTGGTGGCGCCACTTGGACGACGCAAATTGACTTGATACTGCATTACCAGACATCGAGAGCGTAGGATCATCTGAAGCTCCAAGCCAATCCAGCCATGTAGTTTCAAGCCCTTCTAGCTCGATGTGTGAAGGCAAGTTGACAAAAATCGACTAAACTCGGTTCCTGACTAATCTGTGCGCAAATTGTGGATTTTAGACGACCCGTATATTGTAGTAGTGACCTACATTCCGGACGACGGTTCTACGACTTCTACAGAGGCAGGCTCTAGTGAAACCGAAAGCTCGACGCCTGGTGAACAACTCTACCACCGGAAGGTTACGTTCGAAGGCGGGGGAAAGCGCATCGACGTTATCGGTAAGCCTACCTAATTTTCTCATAATTACGGTAGAACAGTAGCTCACCGCCTCTACGTAGACCCTCGTCGCCGTCCAATGGGCGAAAACATGGCTAAAATGGGTTGGTGCAGAACTTGATCCTAACAAGCACCAAGCGCTGACTAATTCCTATTAGACGAGAAATCTCTTCGGGATATGTCCCTACTGGGAGAGCGAGTCCTCAACCAGCGAGGAGCATTAGCGTGAGTGACCATATTTCGGCGCCTCTTAATAGTTATTGATGTGTTGCATTAGTCCCGCAGGATCCCGAATTATGAAAGCTCCCGTTCCAAACGTTTCGTTGGAATCAGCAATTGAAAGCTTCAACAAAATGTCGACTTCGACCACTTGATATCCCCCGAAGCGTTTCAGCTTCCGTGCTATGGCTCATCCACTAATCTTAGTTCAAAATCTTCATGGACCTTTTGTTATTTTTATACGATCTGGTACCGTACTATATCTCCTTATTTGAGTTATGCTCTTTCTCCTATGCGAAATATGCAAATTTTATTCTAAACATGTCGGGTGTAAATTCATAAGCGTACAGAGCATACATAATCTACACAGTTCAAAACAACAATTAACCAGGTAAAGTTGGCCAGCATAACACCCCTCAATCCCTCCCGGCGCAACCAGCCTACGACACAGTGTGGCCGATCCTACCAAGCTCCGCTACAATAAAGTTGTAGTCGGGATGATTTACGTTCCTCTGGATGATATTCAACGCTTCGGTGAATGCGCTAATTGCCCCAGTTCTATCGTCTGGGCGCTGGGGACCATGATGTGACCGATACCGCCTCGAATACGCGTACCCTAGGCGCTTGACACGTTCGAGACGATGGCGACCACCCTCCGGCGTGAGCGCAACCGCCTGTCGATGGAGCATAATAGCATGGTCCAAGAGGTCGGCGTTCGGTGTAACCCTGTACTTGGAAATAAACGCTCGAGCCAACTGGTCTGTGACGCGCGCATATTCCGGACTGGAGAACGGTGTGAGCTCCACCGCCGTCTTGAAGTATTCTATCGCCTCGTCCAAGTCCGCAACGTTACGTCCGAGGTGCCTGTAGCGTGTTTGGTAGGCCGAGGCGAGGCTGCCTGATACCGCGGGGAGTGTGACGCTCTCAGGATTCAAGAGTCCGAGCGCCTGGGTCTGGATATCTATCGCTTCTTGTAGGTCGGTTGCCTCCCTCTGGACTTGAAAGCGTGCGAGAAGGGCGTCGCCGTAATGGCTGAGTCGCTTGGGTCGGTCGGGACTAGTCGCACTCGCCTGACTGGCTGCGGCGCTAAGATGCATAACAGCGGAGTCAATGTCGTCGGGGTTCTGGGACCGCTCGAAACGAGCGAGCAGGGCTTTCCCGAATACGTTGGAGAGGGAAGCACGTTCGGGCGAGTGTGCGGGAAGAGAACTGATAGCTTCTTGGCAGTTGCCCAGTGCGGTGTTGAGGTCGGCTTCGTTGTCGAAATGCTGGTAGCGAGCTAAATGGGCCTTAGCAAAGTCTCCCAGTACTGCAGGGCGATCAGGGCTGTCTTCGGGGATGGCCCTAAGAGCCCTGTTCAAGTTGTCCACAGCGAGCTCGGCATCCACCACATCGCCCGTATGCTCGAATTGCGAGGTAAGAGCCTTGCCGAGTCCCATCACGCTCTCGGTCTGGAGCGCCTGGTTTGACGGATCGGTCAACGCCAGCGCCGCAGCCTTTGTCTGAAACTCGACTGCCTGCTCCATGTCGTCAACGTCTCCGAGGTACTCAAAGCGCTGAGTTAGAACGGCGCTCAACTTCCCGGCGACGCGGACCTTCTCGACCCTAGGCATTTCTGGTTGGGCTGGGTCGTTCCCGGTTTCTTCGAACAGGTTTTTGTAGTGATCGATAGCTTCGTCTGCGGCTTCTACGTCGCCAGTCTCGAGGAAACGCTCAAAGGCAGTGTCGGCGATGGCAATCGGGGTGGGCTCTATCACTATCTCTGGCTCTGGCTCCTGCTCCTGGACTGACTCGGGCGGTACATTTGACTCCTCAGGTGTAGGTAGAGGATGAGACCCCTGATAGCTGGAACCGGGTTCTTGTTCAGGCTCGGGTTCGTCCGCGCGCTCAGGCTCGGGACGAGGAACGGAGGGAGATTCGCTTTGGGTAATATCGGTAATTGGGGATGCAAGCGTAGGAAATTCGACACCAGTTTCGGCTGGAACAGCCGGATCAGGCGTGGGTACTGGAAGGTCCAAACCAGGTAAATTAGTATAGCCATCAAACACATAAGGTATACTGAGTGGCTTACCATTGTGGGTAGTTTCAGGCGAAGGAGTTCGGGAGGTGGGGTTTGGGAGCACTGGAGGGTTGTGATCTGCTGGATTTGATTGATGGGGGATCGTGGCAGGAGGAAGCGGGGCATCGGGCGGCTCCACGGGTGGGAAGCCAACAGTGGGTTGTGGGGGCGTCTGCACAGGTGGTAGATCTCGATTGCGATCATTGTCGATCGTCTCTGCCGGTGGCTCTACAGCGTGTGTTGCAGGAGATGAATTTCTGTTCCTTCTTTGATTAAAAAATCCTCCTGGGACGGCAGGAAGATCTAATTACATGGCAACAACAAAAGTAAGTAGACATACATAGGAATACGAGATTAGTAAACTATACGTGCCTTCGTCGTCATCGCGGATACTTCTTGACATTGCGGGCGGGCTAGAACTGAGAGAGTATGATTGTCCTGGAATGGATTATGAGGAGACGTTTAAGTACTGGAAGAGACCGCCTCCTAGAAAAAAAAACATGAATCAAAGAGAGTGCGCTCATCAGTATCTAACCACCCCGCAGCGTCAAATTATGGGCGTCACGCTCCAATTAACCTCACCTTGCGGTTTACCGAGCGATGAGCAGTACTCTGACTTGAGAACCGGCTGTGGGCTGGAGGTGGCACTTGGAGATTCCTTCGGCCCATCACACGGCCGAAGTCCCAATCAACAAAGGGCAACCCCGCCATACCATTGAAATCTTGCCAATACATACAGCAGTGTACAGCATCGCATGTCACTTTCGATGACTATCGCCTCGTGCTCAGGCAATTTAGTTTCCTACCTTTCGATCCCACACGTGTAAAGTGAGTTGAGAAACACATGTTGCCGTATAGGGGAGCAGCGCACGAGTTTTACAGCACAATGATGGGCTTGTAAACTCTAATCCTCCGAGGCAGCCCATTCGCCAATGCAGATATCCGAAACAGTTACGTCTGTTTGTTGGTTTTTTATGCCAGTGATGAGCAGGATTCTGGCGGGGGATGAGAGACATGTTGTCAACGAAGTTGAGGTCATAAGCGCCGATAAGCATTATCAGGGCTCGTTGAGGGTGCAGGGCGTCTATATTCGTCGCTTAGTCCTGTCTACCACGGCCTATCCTGCATTTCACGCTGCTCGACTCAAGCCCTCATGCAAAGGCGCCAATCTATGCTCTGCAATAGAATCCTGCTATGACATCTCACTCACGGCACTTGGGGGCGCAACATTCTAGTACTCAGCTTAGGCGACTACTTCTCACCACACGATTGTGGCCAACCACTTAAAGAGGCGCGCTATCTAGAGTTCAATTAGATCTATCAAACCTTTGAGAATTATTGGCTCCTATGGCACAGAATATTTCATCTAGTTCGCGAGCATCACATAGAGTTGCTCCACAACCCCAAGATATTCTTGTTTTCTTTGATGGCACCGGGAAGGATGGTAGGAAGCGAACCCTGGGTTAGTATGTTGTATTGTCTTGTGTTTTAGCTGATACTTATTTATTGATCTAGGCAATCCAACAAATGTCTGGAAGCTATGTAAGATTTCCTTCGTTTTCTTCACCCAACGACCTTTCTTATTATCTTCAGACGAACTTGCCCAGAGATCGGCGACCATCAACCCAAATCGAGAGCGAAAGGTCCTCTACATCCCAGGGATGGGGTCACAATCCAACAGTATAAAGTCTCTGCTTGTGAAGATTTATGGCGCGTCCATCGGTAAGCCGATCACCTGAGTTCTGCGCTACGAAGCTCAGAATCACTTCCAGTCAAAATGGTTGCCCAGGCCTACATTTACATATCATGCAATTACCGAGACGGGGACTCTATATGGTGATCTCAAAAAATGTTCCATTGGCGCCTATCTTGCTAACCAGCGACTGTAGCCTTTTTGGGTACTCGCGAGGCGCGTTCGTCGCTCGAAAAGTTGCGAGTCTCTTTGTAGGTCATGCTCTCTATGTATGTTATATCGACTCAGCCCTTTGATTTTTAGGCACGATTAGGGATTTTAAAGACCGAAAAAGATTTTATGGCTCATTGGAAACACCTAGAACAACCAACCCCATGGGAAAGCGCTCTCGATGATAAGGTATTGAATCAAGCACCCGTTCCAATCAAGTTCGTCCTGGTTCTCCTGACGTTATGCGTACCACTGATCATTAGCCCGAGCAGATGTATAGGAGTATGGGATACGGTTGGCGCGTTGTTTCTCTCAATCGCCCATTCTGTAACTAACCATCCGTTGCAATCAGGCGCCATATATAATCCAATCTTTGAGCTCCAAGACAATGTTCTGGGTGTTCCTGATGATGAGTAAGAGCTAATTCTGAGTTGCCCCATATCACCTCAATGACGCTACACCAGACTCCCAAAAAACGTAGAACATGCATTACATGTTCTCGCCTTTCATGAAAATCGGTATCGATTTCGAGTGACTTTGTTTAAGCCAAACGCATTCACAAAGTTAAAGGAAGTGAGTGCTCCACACCACCGAAATATTTTATCAAGACTAAGAGTCCGGATATGTAGGTGTGGTTTCCCGGATCTCACTCGGACGTTGGAGGCGGGGCACAGGAGACAGAAATGCCAAAACTTAGCTTATTCTGGATGTTGGTGCGTGGTTGCTTCTATACGATTACAACTGTTATCTTATTCTACCGCACTCAGGGTGAAATGCGCCCCTTCCTTCACATCTCACACAACCCCATCAGCTATCCCACCATCAACAAACTTAAACCCCATGATGCGTACCACGAGGCCAGTTGGAAACGGCTAGTCGATTACTACGAAACGAGACTTCAAAGCGAGGCTCTCAAGTCTGTTTCTAGACTACATATGACTGTTCAACAGGTCCGAGGATGTGCCCAGAGGACTCCAAAATCAGCTTCACATTCGCTGCTTAGTCTTCATGACCTAAAATGGGATTTCATGCACTGTTTTGTGCCGTGGAATCAACTCGAGCTTGATCATACCCGGGAACCGGTACGCCCTTTTTTCTCAAAACTTGGATAAGATTGTGATTGTGATTAATTTTTGTAGATCGAAACAAAGCACCGAGGACGAGCCGCTCAACTCCGAGAACAAATAGCCAAGCCCCGAGAGCGGGTATCATCACTTCCAGCACTCACATTTTGTACAAACCACCCTCCAGATATCTCCGAATCCTCTGTTCCTCGTTCACGTACAATGTCCTCCCGTCGTCTCGATTCTCAGCAGCGTTATGCTGTGTACATTTCAAACCCCCCATTATGGTTTCCAGAGGCATCGATGCTCCCCAACAGAGTGCCCCAGTTTAGGATACCTACTAGGCATTAATTTTGGTTTCCGTGAATGTATAAATTAGTATACTTTGTAGCTTATAGGTTGCAATAACAAACGGTTTGATTGGTTGAGGTACAGTAGACCATCACTAAGAGCTGTTGTTTTGCACGATCTCCAGTTGTTTACTTTCGTCAACGCACATCTTAACCCACGTTTTATCTACATTCACCGGGAGCCTGCGAATGAGATGTGTCTCGGAACCGGCCCGATAAACGAGCCAGAAAGCAAAACAACAGGCGCTTCTAGGGAAATAGGGGCACAATCTCAGCGCTTATTCTCGCAGTCGACACGTTTTGACCTGAGTGCTTTCCACGAGGCTCCATCCACCGCGTTGAGACAAACACGGAGCTTGAATCGAGGTGTATTCCCTGGGGTGACCGGAGGGACCGTCCGCACGAAAGTCTCTCGCCTGAGGCTATGCTGAATGTATATCATCGCAGCGTTGGCGTCTAGAGAGTCCTAGCAACTCGACTCCCCTGCACAAACGTCCAACCCACAACCACAAGCATACCTCCACGCTACGCCTCGGCCGTACATCATGCATTCCGGTCAGTTACGGTATGACTCGACCAAACCACAGTATCAGGGCAAAAACATCATGGTATTTTGCGATGGAACTGCCAAGGACGGTGCTTCAGGAACACGTAAGATATTCCATTTCTCGGAAACACCATCCTTACGAGTCCTTATACAGAAGAGCCTACGAACGTGTGGCAACTCTGTAAGTCATTACAACGCGCGGGCGATTTTATGATCTAATTTGAGTAGTTAAGCTGGTCAGAATGGCCAATCCCGCATCGACAGGATCATCGCCTGCAGCAGAGTCGAATCGAGATATTTTATATATTCCAGGCATTGGCGCAGGTTCGGCGACCAGGAACCCACTAAACCTGCTGGGCCGCCTATTTGGGACAGGAATAGGCAAGTATCTCCGTGCTAGGCGTGGGATAGAGATTGACTTGGTTCTTATTGGCAGTTGAAATAATAGTTCAAGCATACCTACATATTGCTCAGAAATATAGGCCGGGCGACTTCATATAGTAAGACCTTACCATCCATACGTACTCAAGTCTCTAATAACCCCGAAGCTTATTTGGATATTCGAGGGGAGCATTTGTAGCTCGCAAAGTAGCGAGCCTTATTGTACGCGAACCCATGATTCAGTATGATAGCCATCTGACCTATTCGCCAGTTTCGGATTGGATTGGTTCCAGACAAAAAACGATTTCTCGAGCTTTGGAAGCAACAAGAACAACCTGTGCCCTGGAAGACCTTTATACGAGCAGGGTCAAAAATACCAATCCAGTAAGTCGTTGGCCACAGTAGATTTCTACTAGAAATTCTTTGCTGACGATAATAATCAGATGCTTGGCCGTTTGGGACACCGTAGGTAAGCCTGCGCACCTCGCGAGCCATTCCTGATGGTATAGTGACAATACTTCGGAAAGGCGCTATTTACTCTAAGCTGAAATCTCGGGTGGAGGACGATATATTGGGTATGCCGGCCGAAGAGTAAGTCTAGCACATATATCCAATTACTTATGTCACAATTGACATTGCGGCGTCAGACTGCCACTGAACGTTATCCATGCGTTCCATGTTGTCGCATTCCATGAAAATCGAAGGCTTTTTTCAGTAACGCTTTTCAAACCAAATGGAGTCACACAGCTGAAAGAGGTCGGCCATATTCCTTTTGCTCAGCTAGCCCGAGCACTTCCTTACATATAAGTAGATTTGGTTTCCAGGGGCTCATTCGGATGTTGGTGGTGGTGGTGCGAAACATACAGAGCTTCCGAAACTTAGTTTAGTTTGGGTGATCGTGAGTAACATCATTATATTTCCCTTGAGAATTTGTATTTACATGATAGATGAAGGGCGAGCTTCAGAAGTTTATGAATATCCCCCACGACCAAGTTCGTTATCCCAACCTCGAAAAGCTGAAGCCGATGGACGCTTATCATGAATCTCCGAGCTGGAAACGTCTTGTGGACAGATGTGAGACACGACTTCAAAGCAAAGCCTTGAACTCCAATTCTCTGGTACATGAGACTGTCGCGGCCCTCAAAAACGCAGTCTTAGATGCTCTAGATCCACGTCCCAACGCATCCCCTTATATGCTCTCCATCAGAGACCTCAGCGTCATCAACTGGAACATTAAAATATGCTTGGTCGCCTGCAACGCCTTTGAGATCTTCAAGAGATCAGGCACGCTGGTAAGCTCGCTCGATTCCTTCATTATAGGCTCCTTATACAAGATGCAACCGTTAGATTCGAAGACCCAGGGAAGGAAAGCGCGAGCGTGTAACTTCTATGCAACCCTCACAAGAAACTCCTGTACTCCGCTCATCATCAAGACCTCGAGAGTCTCTTCCTTCCATTAGAAACTCTATTGTCCCATCTCCTATCGATGAACGTGGGTCAAGAAGTCGGGCGTCTAGCGCATATATCCCAAATTACAATAAACATGCGGCCGCCGCTCCCTCTGCCGCTCAAACGACTGGTCACCGGCTTCGCGTAGAATCACACGCGCAACCATATTATGGCGAAGCAAAGCCAAAATGGTCTCCTATAGCGTCGCCTCTGCGCGGGAGAGACGAAACGCCGTCTTCGGGAATCGCATCTTTTCAGGAGGCGCTTTCTCCTTACGGGCATAGGCAATACATTGCGTCCAACTTCACGGTCGTGAAGCTACAGCAATCTAGCGGAGACGCCAAGGAAAAAAGGCACAGGAAGGACAGCAGCATTGTGGGTGGTAAGCGACCTCACTATGTTTGAATATGCGCTACCTTTACACAGCCCAATTCGGGACTAATTATCGTATAAGTAACTAATTTAATTACCACGATGTACTGTAGTCCATTTCTGATTGCATGAATAGCAAGCAAACCTTTAGATCTTCACGGTCACATCGTGCTAAGGTTTTATTACCTGCTAATAGATAACTCGCCCTCCAGCAGAGCGACTCAAATTCTCAGATCTCAAGCTTAAGCCACTTGCCATCAAATAGCCGTGAGCCAAGCGCCCTAAGCAATGAGTACAAACCGGATCGAAATACTGTAGACGCCGGTGCCTCAGACCAACACGCCATCACCTCGTGGTGTGTCGCTGGCGTCTTCTTACAATATATCCTTTCACAAAGCAAGGTAAAGTAGGACAGGCCAGTGGTTCAATTCCATCAACGATAAGCCTACTTCATCTATCTGATCGGATGTCAGTTCGCTTCCGGAGAAACGAGAACAGGCTTAGTCCGCTCCTCTTTGCACTTTGTTCTTTCGAATGGTAGTGAGCGGATTATGCCAGTCAACTTCACAAGTCTCAAAGGTTGCAACTAGCCTATTAAATTTGATCAAAACACTGGGGTCGGGACCCGGTTAATTCGTTGAATGTTCGGCACCACTTTTGCTCGTAAGCGAGGACCGGCCGGGTCACAAAAAGCCACGCCTTTGCTGGCTGGATCTCTACTGCTCCACTTTACGTCCCCTCCGCTCCCCAGACATGATGGGAGGGCAAACTCGGCCAAAACTCGCTCCATCAGTACATCAGGGTGAATCAGTGGATATTCTTGTTTTCTGTGACGGTACTGGCAAGAATGGCTGGGTTGATGCAGGTAAGCTTTGTGCGATCTTTATAATTCTAATCGCTCACTCCCCTGTTTGCTTTTAGAAAAAACTAATGTGTGGTGGCTCTGTAAGTTCGCCACAGACACACGTGAGACCAACGACGTCTGACCCTTGTAGGGTAGATTCGCTTGTTGGACAGATCCCGACGGAGAAAGACAAATTTGGCCACTATAGGCGAAGGAAGCTACTGTATATACCAGGCGTCGGAGCCGAGGCAAAAGGTATTCCCAAGTACCTGGCGCAAGTCTTTGGCAAAACGATAGGTGAGTGGCTCGTGAGAATTGACGCCCAACGATGCTGACCCTGCAACCTTGTAGTTGAAATGGTGATCAAAGCTTATATGTTCATTGCCCATAACTATAGGGAGGGAGATAATGTTTGGTACTTGTTCCTAACGCTTACTGATGCGCATGCATAATGCTAAGTACTTGCATTTGGTTCAGTATATTCGGATATTCCAGAGGATCTTTTGTCGCTCGAAAAGTTGTGGGACTCCTCGTAAGTCTTCCCTAGCGTCAGTGGTCTTCTATAGCTTTATTTTGCCCATCAGCATCGCGTTGGTATAGTTGCCAGCGAGGAGGACCTCCTTGAACAGTGGAAACGACGCGAAAAGCCTGTTCCGTGGGAAAGCGTTAAGGACACGGATAAGTCGGTGCCAGTGAGGTAAGTACGACAAGGGATTATATATCTTTCATGTCTTATATTGATGTCATATAAGATGTCTCGGTGTTTGGGATACTGTGGGTGAGTGCTGTAACGATGCTACACACGTTTCAGTCGCTAACCTACTGTGTCAAAGGGGCCATCTATAGCAGCCCGGATTGCGAGGACAAGGATCTGTTAGGGATACCAGATGCGGAGTAAGATTTTATTGGTTTAATGTTCAACCATTAGCTATCCGCTAAATCGTCTGTGAACCTATTCCAGACTTTCCCCAAATGTGGAGTTAGCGCTGCATGTCGTTGCATTTCACGAAAATCGGAAGCGATTTCGGGTTACCCTTTTTGAGCCCAATCCTAAAACTACGCTCAAGGAGGTCCGTATCTGATACACAACCTCGTCTCAACATTCTAACGATTTATTCAGGTATGGTTTCCAGGAGCCCATTCGGATGTTGGCGGCGGGGGAGAGAAGCCCACTCACATGCCAAGGATTAGTTTAATATGGATGATTGTGAGTTTGCTCTTGAGTAAATGCGTGTAGCTTTAGCTAAAACCCATTTAGGGAGAAATGAAAACATTTATGGAAATCTATGACGAAAAGGTCAAGTATCCACTTTTGCAGACTCTTGAACTCACGGACGCATTCCACGACTCCCCCGTGTGGAAACGAGCTGTGGATAAGTTCGAGACTAGGATAGAAAGCAAGGCTTTGAAGCCAACGTCTAAAATCCACCAGACCGTGAGGGACCTGAAACAATCCATCGAGCGCCCTGTGAAGGACGCGAAGCATTCTATCGGACGCCAAGTGAAGCAACATTTGCTTTTGACCTTCCAAGACTTAATGGCGATTCACTGGAACGTTCAAGCTTGCCTCGTAGCATGCAACACCCTTGAAGTAATGAAACAGTCTCGCGCATTGGTACGTGCCAGTATGCCCCTGGTCAGAACGACTGAATGTACTTATTTTTGTTCCCACAGGACAAGGCAAAACAGAAAGAGCACACCCTCCAAAGCCGACAGCGGATGTTATCACTTCCTAATCCACCTCGTCTAGAACCACTCACAATACCAGGTTCTTTCACTGATGTCTTCATGGGTAAGCATTCACTAAATGCTTCAGTGCACGACATTGATACACATGGTACCATAACAGAATCGCCTGTTGCCACCAGCGCTACTGAGTTTGAGCCTATCGTGCGGACCCAGACAAAACGACGAGGGTTTAGCACGCCTGGAAACTTCTTCCGCTAGATAAATGTATGAATTCTTGTTTAAGTTGCAATGAGTCTTTGCTGGCGATGTAATATGGTCTAATGTCTTTGTTTGGACTTGATGTGTTGTTGTACTCATTTGTTATGCGCTGTTACTGGTGGCTGTTGGCGCTCACTCTTCCACCATGTCTACTTTACGAACCGGGTTTTACGTTGGGCACTCTAATAGCCAACATGTATATCTCATGCCGTATGATCTCATCTGGGGCCTCTAATTACTTGCTACGTAATGCTCATCAACGCTCGTCAAAAGTTAAAATCACCCTCGTGCTAAAGGCCTGTTTAGTGAAAATTGTTATCTTGAAATGGCTGCCCTCCCACACGCTCCGAAGTGCTTATCTCCGGCACCTCAAGGCTGTACCTTATCTGCTGCTCTGGAATTACGACTCTGGTATAATTGGCCGACATGATGCTTTCCAGGATTCCGTCAGGAGCCGGCCATCAGCCTGGCCGTATTTTGCACTGTCCTCTGAGATAGCGCGCAAAGCAATGAGGGAGCCACGAACGCTGCTGTGCGCTCCTCAACTGGTTCAGCACCTCGGGTGGTACAATGACTAGCCTGGATCTTTGTATTTATCCAGCAGGCCAGTTCTGCTTGACTCCTACCTTTCGAATCCCACCTATATTCGCCAGCCTCTATGGAAACTACGACCCAACGAATTCCGGCGATCGGCTCAACCAATGGCCCTAAGTACATCATAGTTTTTTGTGATGGTACAGGCAAGGATGGCGTGGCTGACAATCCTGGTGAGTTATCACACCTCCAAGTGGCAGAACGTGCCTACTCACAGTCCCCGCCCCGAATTTCATAGCAATTCACACAAACGTGTACCGACTCTGTACGCTACGGCATCCTGCATCCTGATATGAGTCTATACTAACCTCATCGCAGACCAACAAGTCGAAAAGCATGCAAATGGCCCGCCTGTCACGGTTGGCGGAAGCACGTATTCAGTCATGCCCCGTTATTTTCCTGGCATCGGTTCTAGGTCAAAAGGAGTAGAGAAATATCTCGGTCAGGTTTTCGGCATGAAAATTGGTGCGGATTTTTAGATTACATCAATGTCGGATACAGCTAACCCAAGATATGGTGATAGTTAATATGGTAGCAGAGGTGTATCTTTGGATTGCCGAGAACTACCGACCTGGCGATCATGTCTGGTGAGCTGCGTTTTTCACAATTGTGGTTCTGACCATGCTAATTTAATCTAGCTTGTTCGGATATTCGCGTGGAGCGTTCGTTGCCCGGAAGGTTGCGGGCTTGCTGGTATGTCCAACCCTCTTCGGTCTGCTTAAAATCTGGCTCACATCCAGAAAAGCATCATGTCGGTCTCACAACCAAGAAAACCGATTTGCTTCGCCAGTGGAGAAACCATGAGACAGCCATTCCCTGGGCTAAGAGTTCGGAATCGAGCAAAATCCCGATCAAGTACGTGACATCGCCAACACCTGGGACGTAAAAATTCACGTTTGATGAATAGATACTTAGGAGTTTGGGATACTGTTGGTATGTATGCGATAGCATATGAGTTGCTAGCACTTGCCTGACATGACCGTGTAGGCGCGGTCTACTCGCCAATGGTGTCTGTGCTGAAAGATACGATGGGGATCTCAGACGAGGAGTAAGTGTACCCGGGTTACCTCAACGATATGAAGCTTACTATTTTGTTAAGTTTGCCACCCAACGTCCTAAACGCCCTGCATGTAGTTGCATTTCATGAAAACCGAAAACGTTTCGCAGTAACTCTTTTCAAAAAGAAAGAGAATCATGATGCTAATCTTCAAGAGGTAAGTGTTACACCATCATTATCTGCTCTTTCTTAAGTTTTCCGTGCAGGTCTGGTTTCCCGGAGCGCGTTCTGATGTCGGTGGTGGAGGGGACAAGCCAACGGACCTACCCAATATTAGTTTACAATGGATGATGGTGGGTCGCGCGGCTCGATTCTGAATTTACCGTTAAGCTAATGGTGACCGTTAGGGGAAAGTCGATGTTTTCGCCAAGCCCCTGAAGAAGTTTGAAGTCAACTACACTACTGCTTCACTAATCCCGCAAGACGCATACGACGAATCGGCTAAGTACAAGCAGGTAATCGACCAGAAGCAGAATCGACTCAACAGTGGCCATCTAACGGCGACGTCAATGGTACATGAAGCAGTGCGGTATCTCGAAAATAGCTCTCAAACCACCCCACGACCATGTTCTCTAATTACTTTGGAACAACTGCGCGAGCGAGTACATTGGGACGCATCCACACATTTAGTACCGTTTCCCAGTGTTGCGAAACAAACAAAGAAGAAGGTAAGTCTATTGGTTTATAGAACCTCGAGGTACTGAACCTGACTTCAAATCATCCAGTCGACTTGGTCGTTTGTCGAATTGTGTCAGCCAATTGCCACTTCTATCCTCTCACACCGCCAAAGCTCAATTTACTACTGCCATGTCTTGCCCGAGCCCGGAGTGGACCATTGAGCGCAGCTAGATTCTAATTGTGGAGACATTGACAGCAGGCGTTCTAACGAAGGGGTCTTCGAATACAGGACATAAGATGTTCCTACGATTATATGCGCTTTACGTACATCCCGTTTGGTATTTCTTTAGTGTGGTTCGAGCATTCCTGAGCGTTGTATTTATTCATTTATTTAATTTGCGGTAGTTAAACCAATTATCATTCAGCCCCAAACAACGCTTATCAGAAGGAGTATTATCGATTTCATATCTCCTGTCCCCCCAACACATCCAACGTCCCGAATCCAAGCAGCCAAGAGCAAGTACCTAAGACCACTG
>MU132239.1:102574-114707 GCA_015039395.1 Ceratobasidium sp. AG-I
GCTCCTCGACTGGCTCAGCACCTCAGGCGATATAATAACTGGCTTGAGATTCTGTATTTACCCAGCAGCCTAGTTCAGCACGACTCCCACCTGACGAAGACCACTTTTGTTCTCTAGTCTCTATGGATAACGCAACCCAGCACACCCCAGTAGCTGACTCATCTAATGGGCCTAAGTATATCATGGCATTTTGTGACGGTACAGGCAAGGACGGCGAAGCCAGGGACAAAGCAGGCCAGGCCCCAGCGAATCCTACAAATGTATACCGACTTTGTAAGTCACAAACCCCATCTCAGAGCCCGGACTTATGTTAGTATCGTCGAAGTCGAACAAGCCAACGAGCACACAAATGGCCGGCCCGTCACGGTTGACCGAAATGCATACCCTGTTTTGTCTCGTTATTTTGCGGGTGTTGGCTCTAAATCAAAAGGACCCGAAAAATACCTCGCTTTAATTTTTGGTATGACAACAGGTAAGATTCCGCAGACCGTGTGAACATCCGGTAGAGCTAACCAAGCATATGTATGCAGTGAATATGGTAGCGGACGTGTATCTCTGGGTTGCCGAGAATTATCAACCTGGCGATCATGTCTGGTAGGCTATATTATCTGTTTTGCGATTCCAGTCCATGCTAAGTTAATGTAGCTTGTTTGGATACTCGAGGGGAGCATTCGTCGCCCGGAAGGTTGCAGGCTTGCTGGTATGTCTACCTCATCCTTTAGTTGACATTGACTCACGTTATATATAAAAGCATCATGTTGGTCTCACAACCAAAAAGGCCGACCTACTTCGCCAGTGGAGAAACCGCGAAACCGCGATTCCTTGGGGTGAGACCCCTACACCCAGCGAGATCCCGATCAAGTATGTAAGGTCGCCAATGCCTAGGATGTAAAAACTAATGTTAGATTATTAGATATTTGGGTGTGTGGGATACTGTCGGTATGTATACGATAGCGTCTAAGCTACTGGCGCCTGTTTGACCCGACTTTGTAGGTGCGGTATACTCGGCAAAAGTATCTGAACTGAAAGATACACTGGGAATTTCAGACGAGAAGTAAGAGCACCAATCATACCCGAATGTTTTGAAGCTTACTATTCTATAAAGCCTGCCACCTAACGTTAAGCACGCGCTGCATGTTGTTGCATTCCACGAAAATCGGAAGCGCTTTGCCGTTACTCTTTTTAAGAAGGGAGAGAATAAGAATGGTGATTTACAAGAGGTAACTATTTCGTTGTTTTCAGCGACTTGTATTGAGATTTCTTTCCAGGTTTGGTTCCCTGGAGCGCATTCTGACGTAGGCGGGGGCGGAGACAAGCCGACTGACTTGCCAAATCTTAGTTTTGATTGGATGATCGTACGTCATGAAGCTGGATTTCAGACTTACCATCGAGCTAACCATTGATTATCAGGGCAAAGTAGACGTTTTTGCCAAGTTCCCCAAGAAGGTCGAAACTAATTATGCTACCGCCACTCTAACCCCGCAAGACGCATACAAAGAATCGCCTCCTTTCAAGCAAGTCGTTGACTACAAGATGAATCGGCTTGAAAGCAAGCACCTAAAACGCTTCTCCCTGGTGCACGAAACCGTGCGGTATCTAGAGGACACCCCTCGTAATACGCCACGGAATCCCTCTCTGCTCACCTTGGCGCAACTGCGCGAGCAAACCGGTTGGAAAGACACACAGATAGTACCACGTCCCGCCCCTGCGAAACCGACGAGGACAAAGGTAAGCACATTGACTTGCAGAGTCTTGAGCTTCGAAATCTGACTTGACGGACTGAAGCCTATCACGAAAACGACTTGGTCTTTCTCTGCTTTGTGCGTTCAGACTCCTACCTACGGCCCGATCACGCCAGCTCGCGCCGTTACTATGCCTCTCTCGGACCAGAAGGGTTCGAATCATTATTGCCATATCTTACCTAGGCATGAGATGACCGGCTGGGCACAGTTAGTTCCTAATGGTGGAAACCTCGGTAGCGGTGTGTATTAAGGAAGACCCGCATTGGGACCGTCGGACATAATATATCTCTACGATTATATCTGCTTGGTATTTATTCAACGTGTAGTACTGACCTGCCAACACGCTCGCTTGGCACCAACCTGTTTCTTTGTAGTAATTTATATGATTGAATTCAAGTGCATATATCCACATTTCCCTCAAGACCCAACGTCATCGTGTACCCTGACATAGCCACCTACTTCCAAATAAAGTTAATCGAACCCTCAGGCGCGAAGGTGGAGGTTCTGCCACAAACGTGGCGCGCCCCAACAGCCCACCTCGCTTCACCCAACGCTCATTTAAATCACATCCACGAGATGGTGTTTCCAAAAAGTTTGTTTTCATAGTGATAGCAGATATATAAGCACAGCGAAAAAGAACGACAACGTACTCCAGACCAGGCTCTCTGGTCGTAAACACAGCAATGAATCTTCTGTCCCCCCAACATATCCAACGTCCCGAATCCAAGCAGCCAAGAGCGGGCGCCTAAGACCACTGGAAGTGGAACTGTTGTCCGCCTCCACCAAACTGCTGTCCGCCTCGTCCGCCCTGTTGGAAGAACATGTTCTGGAAGGGCATACCGCCGCCTTGGTGCTGGAATGGGTAACCGTGTCCTGGGTGGCCGCCGTGTCCGGAGGTGGGATCGTTCGGGTCGTCGCCGTTGTCGAAGCGGGCACGTAGTTCTATTTGGGAGGAACATTAGAATAAATGTGGTGAGGAGAAGAGAGAGGGTATTTACGAGGATCAGACAGGACTTCGTATGCCTCGTTGACAGATGCCATCTTGGCCTCGCTTCCGCCCTTGTCAGGATGCGCCTTGAGCGTTGCTTTACGGCTGTACGAATTAGGTCAGTTCCAAGGCCAGCAAACGTAAAACGGCGCAACTCACTAAGCCTTTTTGATTGTCCTCTCATCCGCATCCCTCGCCACGCCCAGAACCTTGTAATAATCCTTATTCCGGCTCTGCTTTAACAACCTCCTCGCCTTCTCCAACCTATCCGCAATACTCCTGCTCGACCGCCCGCTAACCTCAAACGCCTTCTCCAGCGCCCGCACAGCATCCTCCCACTCCTCCTTGGCCATCAACCCCGCAGCCTTGCCCTCCAACGCATCCGGATCTTCGTTGTCCATCGTCAAGACCTCGTCACACCAGATCTCGGCTTTGGCGGGCATCTCGAGCGCTGTGTACGCCTTGCACGCGGCCCAGTAGATCCGTTGCCTCCTCAGAGACTGTTTCTTCGGCACCACCGATGTTGGCAGATGGAGGTACTTGGTTCCCTCCTCGAGCGCGGCGTCAAACGCGTCCGCCAGTCCGCCTCCCTTGTTCCCGACGACCAACTTGGCGAGTCCATGCCAATCCTGCGCGTCGACCATACGTTCGAGTTTGGACTGGTCCTTGTCGAGACGACGATATGTTCGGTGGGCGTTGCGGCAATGTTTCGAGTCGGGATCAAAGTGCAGGCATTGTTTGACGGTCGTCAACGCTTGAGGCGTCGGAGCAAGGAGGAAGTAGGTCAAGTTGGAGATGCGGACAAAAGTGTGAGAGCTCGGCGCCATCAAGTGTGTCAACCGTCTGTCAAACGGAACCGAAAAATGACGTATTAAATCAGCAGCGTGTTGGGAGAGGAAAAGAGGCAACAACGCACGTTAGATCCGCAGCGGCCTGTTCGAGGTCTGCGTTTGCCAGTGCGCAGTTTGCTCGGAGTTCACGGATGGAGGCAGAGTGCGAGGCGGTGAGGAGTGCCCGGGTCGCTTCTTCAACACAGATGTCCCAGTGCTTGTTCTTGGCTGCTTTTTCGGCGGTACGGGTTGCGACTTGGCCTTCAGAAACAGCGAACAACTAATCATATAAATTAGCTTTGTCCAAATCCGGAAATGAACATCGACTTACGAGGTCAACCGCCGAAGTATCCCCCCTGTTCTTTTGCGAGTACTCGGTCGCGAACTTGGTCGCCTCGGCCCATTTTCCCTCTCGCGCGTAAAGTCGTGCTTTCATAAACGACGCCTTGTCGAATTCGTTGCCCGTGAGCTCGAGGACCTTGTCGAAATCAGCCAAGGCCTGGGAATGCCTGTTTTGTGAAAAGTAGGCCGTCGCGCGCTTGTACAACAGCAGATAGCTCTCCGGAGCTAGTTCGAGCGCATCGGAGTAGGCTCGAGTAGCGTCTGTGTACTGTCCGGCGGCGAGATGGGCGTCGCCTCGTCTGGTGAGTGGGCGCAGACCAGGAGACTCGAGGCCTGAACCGAGGACGGAAGGTGCTGCGAGGGCACCGAGGAGTGCGATTTGGAGCCACATAGCCCAGTGAGAGAGAGGTAGTCAGGAAATGTTGAGGGAGGTGTGGTGGTCGTCGAGTACAGCTGGCACGTAAATATCTCGTCGACGTGGTCGTTGTGTTCGTCGAACGTGGCACATACAGGGTCTATTATGTCAGCGGACATCACAAGTCACGTGTAAGTTCGCTATGTTTCGTAATCATTAAGTAGCGACCATGGCGTGATCGGTGTATGCACTCTTTCCCTCCTCCACCATGCCACACGCAGACAGCAGCCTCCTCCCATCGAGTGTGACGACCAAAGCCGAGCTCTGGGAGCATATCCACTCGCAACTCACCGCCCTCATCGAGGACCAGCGCCAATGGGTCAGCCAAAGCTGCTACCTTCCGGAGAATCACTTCTAATCTTCCGCAAATTTCTCCCGGGATGGCCAGGTGTCCAACCTCGCTAATGCGAGTAGCCTAATTTACCACTCGCTCGCGTCTTTTCCCGAGTTTGGAACAGAAGATTCGGCAGTCAACTGGTCCGGTACGTTCGGGCTTGTGAGCTGGCGCTGAACTACGGGCGACTTACGTGGTCGAATAGGTTTTTATCTCGTTTCGGACTTGTTTCCCCAGCCCAAGTTTTCCGCTACACAGACTTCCCAAACTACTACCCCCACGCTCCTTTTGGGACCCTTCTCCGGTCGGCCCGCTTGCCAGTTCATCCGTGCTGTTCGAGGCAAGGGAGTCTGTGCGGACGCGTTTGTGACCCAAGCGACCGTGCTCGTACGAGACGTCCATTCCTACCCTGGCCATATCGCATGCGACGGTGCAACGAGGAGTGAAATCGTAGCTCCTGTGGTTGCGGGCGATAGTGGGAGGATAGTCGGCGTCCTAGATTTAGATTGCTTGAAGGAGGGAGGGTTCGAGGATGTCGATCGGTTGGGCGTGGAGCGGGTGGCAAAACTATTGGGCGAGGGATGTGACTGGTAGTGCGTTTCTACTCATAAACTGGACTTGTACGTTCAACATTGTAGTTATTTCTCATCGACTAACTTTATCGACCATACTGGTTGGTAGTGATGATATGTGCGTGGTCGTGCTAGACACCTTGCTTTCGTCATTAAGTTCCTATTGGTTTAACACTATGTGACATGGCTACTCATCACATCCAGTGCCCTTTCGAGAATGCTGAAGAATACTAAACGTAGAAAACCATCCAATCGGTCCATGAGTGCCACTTCCTGTCCTGCTTAGCTGTCTGGCCGCGTAGCTGCTACGAACTTCTGGAATACACTTATGCTCCGACCCATGCCCGGTCTTGCGCTACTTTTATGAGCGTGTCGTGAGTATCAGGCTCGCGATCATCGCTATTGCTCGTCGGTCTATCGCCCTACTTGACGATATGCCCCTCTGACGAAATGTGAGTATTAGGCTCTCGGCCACCTCCTTCGGTGGAGTAACTACAATCTCCTCTGGTGTGACCTATACATTCTGTAAAGCGCAAACATGGCGAGTTTCCTCCAAGACGCAGCGGAGACCATGTAAAACGCACCTCCTCGCCTTGCCTTATGCACTCCACGAACTCAGGCGTAATCGCAACCGTACGGACATTCGCTAAGAACCCCAGCGAATCGAGTCCTCGACAGCGGGCAGATGGACGTCTGCTCGACGGTCCGGCCGACCAGTCAGCCGGGGATGGACACGAGACTGGATGTCGAGAATCTGTAGCCGTGGGTTTTCTGTTAGGTAGGGTGTTTTTTGGACTGTGAGGTGGGAGGGAGGGATGGGCTCATCCGATTGTTGGTGCGTGTAGTTTGAGCATTGGGGTGCGGATGGAAGGCGCAGGTGACTGTATGTCGGACCGGTCGGAGTATGTCGCACCAGAAAGGTGTGGTGGTATGGCGCTCATATTTGACACCTGCGGCGCTTGAGAGCCCATGTGGGCGCTTCCGACAAAGGATCAGCTTCTGATCGACACGCCTACAACACCTGGACAAAGCATGGTCAGATGTCTTTCGATAATACAGCCGGAGCACCTGGTGAACGCGACCACCACAGCGCAGCGAAATGCCTCCAAAGTCTTCATCTCCGAGTCTTGCTCGCCGAATCGTCAAGCACGTAAAGAAAGCGTTCAAGTCTGGCGATCAAACGCCCAGCTCTCGCGTAGCTTCTCCTTTGCCTCTAGCGCCGCCTGGTGACCCACCTCCGCAACCTGAATCCTCCCTCGAACCAGTCCCAGTCCCTGCTCCGCAACCGCCTACTCAGTCTCAACAACCAGACGTCTTACCCCAACCAGAGCCTGAACCAGCCCCTACTACTTCGCCTTCGGCCACCGGCAGAGACCGATCAGCCAACGCGGAGCCTAGTCTCACACAGGCAGCAAAAAAAGCTGGAGCGGATGCATGATCCGGACTGAAGACTGCACTGCAGGTGTTGGAGAAGGGCTCGAGTATTCCGGTTCTTAAATCCGCCCTGGCTGAGTTTCTTGGCGTAGTCGACATGTTCGAGGTCAGTGGCCTTGATTTATGTTCTCCCGAACGGCACTTATTTTTGACCCGATTGTAGGCCGCTGCTCGGAACCGAAAAGACTACAAAGAACTTGCGTCGAATCTGAAGGGAGTAGTCGAGGAATTCAAGGAACACCCGGGGGAACACACATCTTCCAGGATGTCCGATGCTCTAGCGGCTATGGCAGGGTGTGTTACTTCCCAATGTGTAAGAATTTTTAAAACTAATGAGACTATAGGGGCCTCAAGGAGGAAATGAAACATATCGAGCAGCAACAACAGCGCTCGAGAGTTGGGCGACTTCTCGAGGTGGGACAGGACATGAATGATGTACAAGGGTGTTACCGGCGTGTCGAGACACTGTGCCGTGAGCTACAGGTATGTCCGTATTAGCGACTTGTCGCCGACCCTGGTTCTAACTCTATCTCAGAATAAAGCGCTGATCAATATCTGGAGGAATCAGGAGCAGCAGCAAATGGTATGTTGGTCCCACATAGAGGCCGCAGACTCCAGCATCTCACCTATCGCCTTGTAGGACACACGTCTCGAGAAGCTAAACGCAGCCCTGAAGGCAATGTACGACTCAAGCTTCTCCGATGTCGTCGGTCGACGTATGTGTACAGCCGGCACTCGCGAGGCAATCCTTGCGGAGATGCGGAAGTGGGCGGACGACCCCGAAGGTCCAAAGGTGTACTGGATGAACGGCATGGCTGGAACCGGCAAGACCACACTGGCGTACAGCTTCTGCGCCGAGATGCAACGATCCCGTCGACTTGGGGCAAGCTTCTTCTGCTCCCGCGCAGACGCGGAGAGCCGAGATGTGTCGAGGATCGTACCCACCATCGCGCACCAGCTTGCGCGCCTCTTGCCTGCGTACCAGGAGGCGCTGATTCGAGAAATAGGCGAGGACAAAGATATCATGGCGCGGAAAACCGAGACGCAATTCGAGAGGCTTATTCGAGATCCTCTGCGCGAAGTTGCGGCTTCAGTGCCTGAGGGTATTATTGTCACGATCGATGCGCTAGACGAATGCGATCGACGTGACGGGGCTCGGGACATCCTAGATGTACTGTTCTCTCATGCTAGGAATCTACCCATCAGGTTCTTCGTGACTTGCCGTCCAGAGCCCGGGCTTTTCGACAAACTCCAGTCGCAAGACGAACACTCCCGCTCTGTGCTCCATCTCCACGACATTGAAGCGTCGTTCGTACAGGCCGATATCAAGAAGTATCTAGAGGCCGAACTAGCCGGAGCCTCCCTACCTCCGGAAAAGCTTGGGATGCTTGCGGAACAAGCGGGGACTCTGTTCATCTACGCTGCTACCGCCGTGCGATACATCTATCCGAAAGGTCAACAGGTCAATGTCCATAGATACCTCGACAACTTGCTGTCAATAGGATCCAAGACTGGGACCAACAAACACAGGGGTATCGACGAACTGTATACAGCCGTGCTCTCCACCCCATTCGCCAAAGAAGACTTGGAGGCGTGGGACAAAGAGAATGTCCGGCTAGTTCTGGACACAGTAATATGCGCTAGAGAGCCGATGAGCATCACCACCATGGCGAAGCTGCTAGAGTTGGACGACGAGAGAGATGTTGAACTCGCGCTTCAGCATCTTCGCTCGGTGCTCCATGTCTCTCAGGGCACCAGTCTCATATCGACACTTCATGCCTCATTCCCTGACTTCATGCTCGACCAGACCCGCTCGAAGGGCCTGTGGTGCAATGCCTCGATTCACAACCGGTGTCTAGCCCTGGGTTGTTTTAGCGTCATGAAGTGCCTACTGCAGTTTAACATATGCGAGCTCGAGTCCTCTTTCATCCTTGACGAAAACATTCCGAACTTCGCCAAAAGGACCAACGATGCAATCTCGCTTGAGCTGTTTTATGCTTGCCGCTACTGGGGAGATCATCTGACGTTCTCCGAAGCTCCAGACAGCGATCACTCCATGCTGGATGATTTCCTGTCAAACCGGCTGCTGTTTTGGATGGAGGTGCTGAACTTGAGGAAATGTATTGGCGCCGGTGTGCAAATGCTGAACCAAGCCCATCTGTGGTTGCAGGTGAGTGTACCAATCTCGGAGTTTTTTTGAGGCCGGTTCTGAAGGAGATATAGAAATCGGGAGGTGCGAACGATATACTTGAGCTTGTCCTAGACGCTGGCCGGTTCGTGACAGCATACGGGCTGAGTGCAGCATCTCGCAGTACACCGCACATCTACATCTCGGCTCTCCCATTTTGGCCAGAAACACGCCCGATCAGAACACGATACTGGAAGCGAACGCAGGGGCTGATAAGAGTAGGGGGTGCAGGAGTAGAGGGGAGGGACCTGTCGTGTCTAGCGATGTGGAATGCTGGTGGCAGGGTCACGAGTGTTGCACATTCTCCCGACGGCACTCGCATTGCCTCTGGCTCTGAAGACACCACCATCCGTGTCTGGGACGCACACAGCGGGCTTCTGGTTGCTGGTCCGTTCCAGGGGCACACCCAGTCGGTCAACTCTGTGGGATTCTCGCCCGACGGCACTCGCATCGTGTCTGGCTCTGTAGACAAGACCATCCGTGTCTGGGACGCACACAGCGGGCTTCTAGTTGCTGGGCCGTTCCGAGGGCACACCCAGTTGGTCACATCTGTGGGATTCTCGCCCGACGGCACTCGCATCGTCTCTGGCTCTCATGACAACACCATCCGTGTCTGGGACGCACACAGCGGGCTTCTGGCTGCTGGGCCGTTCGAGGGGCACACCGACTTGGTCTGGTCTGTGGGATTCTCGCCCGACGGCACTCGCATCGTGTCTGGCTCTTGGGACAAGACCATCCGTGTCTGGGACGCACACACCGGGCTTTTGGTTGCTGGTCCGTTCCAGGGGCACACCCAGTCGGTCAACTCTGTGGGATTCTCGCCCGACGGCACTCGCATCGTCTCTGGCTCTGATGACATGACCATCCGTGTCTGGGACGCACGCAGCGGGCTTCTGGCTGCTGGGCCTTTCCAGGGGCACACCCAGTCGGTCACATCTGTGGGATTCTCGCCCGACAGCACTCGCATCGCCTCTGGCTCTGTAGACAAGACCATCCGTGTCTGGGACGCACACAGCGGGCTTCTGGTCGCTGGGCCGTTCCAGGGGCACACCCAGTTGGTCACGTCTGTGGGATTCTCGCCTGTCGGCACTCGCATCGTCTCTGGCTCCGAAGACAACGCCATCCGTGTTTGGACCACTACCCCCCTCCAGGCTCATGACCCTGGTCCTTTCTACGACTGGCTCATGGACAAAACAGGCATGATCGTCACTCAGCAGGGCCAGCTTTTACTGTGTATTCCAGTTGATCTCTGGACTGGGCTTTTATGGCCACAAAACACGATTTGCATCTACGGCAAAGTGGTGTTTAAACCTGATTTTGATGGCCTGCTGTTGGGTAGTGAGTGGATCAAATGTTACGTATGATGTGAACAGTGTTCTAGATCCTCTTATAGCTTCCCTTTATTGTATACGATCACAACTCCAACTCTGATTATCTATTTTATTTGGGTCAAGCGGGGAACTGGTCATGGCGAGAAGCTCGGATAGTTTCAGTGTAAGTATGAACGGACCAATAACCCTCCGATATTTAATCCTGTTTTAGCAATGACTGGCAGCTCGAGCCCAAGAAACCTGACCGACATTGTGGACAAACGTTCAGACGCCCGCAAACTCCACCCGCCATAGCCCTAAAACATACAATGGTGCTCAAACGAGTCCTATGCCCTGTGTGGTACATTACACACTATCTAACCATACCCCACGAGCCGCCTCTCGAGTTCGTCCTCGTTCCCATCTATCGCTCGCACGCACGGTCGAGACCGAGACCGCCGCGTCCATTCCGCAACACACTCCGTCGATAAGAAACTCCACCGCTCCTCGTGCTCTACGGCCCGGTTATCGCATACACGCGCCTAGATATTCTCGTTCTTGTCCAGGGATGGGATGAGCCGCTTCCCATCCTCCACTCTAACCCAACAAGACCACCACAAAAGGTCAAATGGGCAAGTAGAGCAAGCGCGACATGACGTATTCCCAAGTCGCATGATCGGCAACCAAGTGGACTAGTGGCGCACCTTCTCGACAGAGCGCTCCAGACCGGGGAAATCCAGTGGCGTCATGTGCGCTCGATCGTCCGAAAAAGGGAAGAATTAGCGTCCAAAATCACATATCCAATTCCCCGCCATCGCCCGCGTCTTCATCCCCAGCCGAAAAAGGAAGTAAACCGCCAGGTTTTGGCCAGTTTCCCACCCGGCAAGGGGGAGCGGCGACGGTATCAGATCGCGGCGAGGTGTAAACAGCTGGATGGAGTAGGCTGGGTAGGGCTCTTGGTGTGGTCGGGATACAGCCGACAAGAGCGAGGGTGGCATGGTGGGGTTGCAATCTCGGGGCCGCCGCGTGGGGAGGAGCAGCTGCGAGTGAGGTTAACTGATTTTACCCCGTCTCAGACGTATGTGCATAGTTCTCGACGAAACGCATGTATTTAGCGACGAGGCATTCAAGAATGTACATCTAGCGACACGGGCGATAAACAGCTAAAATGCTCTATTTCTGGCAGCTACCTAGGAGCGCCCACTCGCGCTTTTGCGACAGCCGGGCGGGGAGTGGCGCTATTGATCAACGGCTGAAATGGATCAACTATGTATCATGTGCTAATATATGTAGACCATGGGGGAGAGCTGACCCAATTCGTCGTGCATAAGACAGAATGAACCGAAGCTTAGGATGAGGCCTTGCACGGTTCTCAATATGAGACTGAAATAGGAATAAATATCTCAAACAACGGCAGAAACGTAGTTACCAACTTGCCTTTCCATTAACATTGGACTTATTTTTACGGACGTGTGACCTCAACTCCCACTGAAACTCAGAATCTCTCTCGGTGCTCAGCGATCGCAGCATGTGATGACCTTTTCTGGTGAGTCCTTAGCCTCCCGCTTGCACTTGCCGGATGACAATTCCAGTGGTTCATCGCTATTTTTTCTGTCTCTCGGATTATTCCTGGTTACGTCCTCAAGTATGGCTGCTGTATTCTAACAGGGCTGAATAGTAAAGCATTAGACGTATGGATTCCAAGTTGCCGAAGTCAATGAATAAAACTAGAGGTCTAGTGTGAACAAACCCTTGGACGCCTCGTCACATTCGAGGGGATGGCCATGTCGAGCAAGATATTCGATAACGCACATCCACTGCATCCTCATAATCAAAGCGTTCAGTCCAAACCAAAACCAGAGACTACACCTCAGTCAACCTCTCGCCCGCATCCTGGCCTTCTATATGCTTTTCTCCTTGAAATAACTCGGCAGAACGTACGCCAACTTGGCCTTGTCCGCCTCGGGCCATTCGCGCA
>MU132239.1:121355-152123 GCA_015039395.1 Ceratobasidium sp. AG-I
TTGACTTGCTGTGTTATGTATGTGTGTTTGACCGTTTCAATTTCACGCTTCGTCGCCTCTCGGATTGGATGTGTTTATTACCAAACAAGAGGTCAAGTCACGCGCACCACGCTTCGCCTCTTCTCGTCCACCAGATAATCCCCTCGAGTTTATAACCAAGCTAATCATATCTACGCTTTGCGGTCTGCCCTCCACGGCAAGCCTCTCTCTCAGGTCTTGGGTGCAGGAGCTTTTAAGGCTCTCTGCGAGACGGTCATTGAACGGGATCTTTTTTCGGCCGCTCAACTTGCTCAGCGCCCGAGTTCACTCCGAATTATCCAGACCCAATCCAGGACGGATTGCGGCGGATTGCGGCGGATTGGAGCAGATTGGTGATGGATGGGAAGTGGACGGAAAACAGATTGAACTTGGTCTGGGAGATATGTATTCCCTACAGGGGAAGGTGATCGTTATTTCGAATTGGCCTGGCGGGACCGAAAGGCGCGCGACGCGTACTCTTGACCACGACCACTGCTGCAACCGCAAACCCTAAGCACTTGACCAGAACCCACCTAGCCACTAGTTTCGAGACATTAACACGACCATGGCGGAATTCGATACCTACCATGACCAACGAGGAGAGAATGTCACGCAAATGGCGGTCGAGTATCTGGATAGTGAGATCGAGCTTTATGATCAGGTGAGGGCATAAATTGTTGGCTCACGAGGTGTTCCACCTAACTAAACGAGCTACGCTACAGGTAATCCAGAAGTTAAGAAATGCGGGATCAGCTTTCACGGCCGAGGGCGCTGAATTACCGGAAGGACCTCGCCAGCCCTCGCAGGTCAACCACATTTTACCTGATGCGCCAGGAGCTAAGTTTATGATTTCAGAATGTATGAAAAGAACACTCGAGTACCACCGCCATTGCCTCAGCCCACATCTCACATCTACGATCCTGCTCGGATACAACCTGTCTCAACGGCGGTTTGCGAGAGTGTTGGCTTGCTGATAGATGGTCTGACGAATGGTCTTGTGTTTCTGTTCTCATAGTATACCTGTGTTTAGCCTGGGGTGGAATATCTCCCCGCTCAATGTAATTCAGCATCAACCAACTATTTATTTCAGATTAAACCACTGCTTAAGATCTCTTGTAGCATATGTCCGTTTCGATCGATTCGGGCCGTCGGAAACAATTTCATGACGCATACGTGCACCTTACTGAGCTCATAGACCCATGTGAATGTATGGAACCCAGCGCGAGAACGCATCCTCTCCAACCTTGGCACGTAATGCGCCGGCCGCTACATGAAGCGCCTTTGCAACTTCACTAAGATAGAGTTTCCCATCGCGAACAAGTTGACCATACACCCCATCTGCCACCGAAGGCGCATCATAGTCGCTGATCGACCACATTGTCGCAATAACGGTCGGATAACCCGCGACAAGCATTCCAGCAGCCAAGTGAATCGCTTCGTCTGGCATTTTCTGATCGCCAGTCGCAGTCTGACAGGCAGACAGAAACGCTAAGCTCTTGTTCTTCAGAGACCTCTGAGCGATCTTGTCCAAGCTCAGAGTGTCATTATGCAGGTGGAAACAGCTCTGCGTCGGGGATTCGGCGTGCTGCGAGGCGTGACATGCGAGATGGACGCATTCATACTTCTCCATGGCATCCAACACAGCATCAGGGGTCGCCTGGCTGTTCTCCAGCTGCTCGTAAGGTAGACCCTCGAGGTGCCTTTTGATGTGAACCAGCTCGTCCTTGGTGCCAGGCAAGTCTGACAGGCCGGGCGTCGACTCCTGACTCACTGCGATTACTCCGGATATTTTGTTGGGTGACTGAGACGTTGTTGCCAGTAAGGCGCTCAGAGTAGGTGTATAGGAAGTGATAGCGTAATCAAAGATGCGGTCTTGCCCAGAGCCATAATCGCCTGCAGCATGAATTGGTAGAAACGAGAGTGCTCCCGTGGTGCACCAAGTGACTCGTGGTAGCTGGTCAACTGGCAGTTTGCTCTACAGATCGGCTAGTTAGGTTCTTGGCTGATGTCCCGGTTGACAGTACACTTACTGTATATCCCAAGAAGCCAAGAATAGGCTTGACAAGCCTATACCAAAGTGAAATCAATGTGTCCTCGAACCGGCCTTTCGGTTGGTCAGATGGTTTGAGGAACTTGCGTTCCCGTATTCCTGACTGCGCCAGTGCATCGCGCATAAGCCCATGTAACCGGGCAATTCTATCCTCTGACAGGTTTGGCAATGGAACATGCGCTATTTGACCGGATTCGGGCGACAGTATGAGGGCATCGCAATGTTCCGCATGGACGTTGACAACAACAACAGGTCCTGATCGGGCAGCTGGCATGAGCTCTGCAGCCTTTTTGGGATGCATAAAGTCCTGAAAGTTGGGTAGATCTCGGGCTTGGCTGATAAGCTCATTGTATTGGTCGACAAGTCGATGGTGCTGTAGAGTAGCCTGTTCCGAGGACATTGTGTGGGCTCCAAAAGGTGTCGCATCTGAGATGCGCCTGTTCGCAACCTCAAGCTGTTTAGCGACTTGCTGAAGGCGCTGCGCAAGCGCTGAATCGACTGTGGCCAACTCATCAAATGGTGTTCGGATCTGCAGTGTTTGATTCCAGACAATGGAGCGCCCCTGCTCAAGCCACTCCAGCGCCAAGCTATACTGCTTCGCAGCAATAGCGGCCGAAACAGCTTCAACAACTACAGCTCCTATCTCGGTTATGCTTTCATATCGACGACTAGATGTCATGCCAAGCCAAATGACCTCCGGCAAGAGCTGCATGGTTATACGATGGGCAGGTAGAGTTGTCGAGCGATCTGACTCCGAGAGAAGTCCCGCCCAGCCTCTTGAAGCCCTGATTCTTGCTTGAGGTATACCAGTGGAAGTACATGCAGCAGTTTCCCAGTGTTCAAGCGCTTTCAACCTATCTTGGGGCTCCCTGTAGTGGATGAAACGGGCGCGATATGATGCTCCAGCATAAAACTGGACAATAGGAACGTGCGAATGAGTCTGCGGGAGAAGATGCAATGCTTGTTCGTAGATTTCAATTGCCCTTTTGATATCCTCTCGTTCACCCAGCCGCGCAAATCGACATAGGTGCACGCCGCCCAGGTTGCTCCATTTCAGAGCCAGGTCCGGGTCTCCCTCTGGAGTGACCTGAACCACCCAAATGTGACAGTCGATAGCCTTATTGATGTCCTCTAGCTCGCCCAGGTGCTGATATCGCGATGCATACGAGTTGCCCAAGCTGCCCAGATGGCGACGAGAGTTTGGGTGTCCCTCTGGGGTGAGCTGAACTGCCCGAATATGACAATCAATGCCCTTGTTGATATCTTCTAGCTCACGTGTATGCACAAATCTATCTGTATACGAGCTTCCTAGGTTGTTCAATCGACCAGGCATGTCTGGGTGTCCTGCTGGGGTGAACTGAACTGCTCGGGCCTGACAGCCAATAGCCTTGGTGATATCCTCCAGCTCACCCAGACGCCCATATCTTCGTAAATACGAGTTGCCTAGGTTGTTCAGATGGATAGCAGTGCTTGGATGTCCCCCTGGGGTGAGCTGAACCGCCCGAGTCTGACAATCGATCGCCTTGCTGATGTCCTCGAGCTTATTCAGATGCTCGAATCGATGCAAATACGAGCTCCCTAGGTTGTTCAATCGGTCAGGCATATATGGGTGTCCCTCTGTGGTGAGTTCCACCGCATGGGTCTGACAGTCGATCCCCTGGGTGATATATTCGAGCTCACCTAGGCGCTCATATTGCCGCAAATACGAGTTGCCCAGGTTGTCCAGATGAAGAGGTGCGTCTGGGTGTCCCTCCGGGGTGAGCTGCACTGCTCGGGTCTGATAGCTAATTGCCTTGGTGATGTCCTCTAGCTCACCTAGGCGCTCATATCGCCGTAAATACGAGTTGCCCAGGTTGTCCAATCGATCAGGCATGTCTGGGTGTGCTTCCGGGGTGAGCTGCGCTGCTCGGGTCCGACAGTCAATTGCCTTGCCAATGTCCTCCAGCTCACCCAGGCGCTCATATCGCCGTAAATACGAGCCACCCAGGTTGTCCAGATGGAGAGGGGTGTTTGGATGCCCCTCAAGGGTGAGTTGCACTGCTCGGGTGTGGCAATCGATCGCCTTGCTCATGTCTCCGAGCCCACCCAGACGCTCATGTCGAAGCATATGCGACGTGCCCAGGTTGATCCACTTCGAAGCCAGGTCCGGGTCAACCTTAGGAGTGAGCTGAACCGCCAAAGTATGACAGTCGATCCCCTTGGCGATATCCTCCAGCTCACCCAGGAGCTGATATCGCCATGAATACGAGGTGCCCAGGTTGCTCAGATGAAGAGGTGTGTCTGGGTGTCCCTCTGGGGTGAACTGCACTGCTTGGGTCTGATACTTGATTGCCTTGCTAATGTCCTCCGGCTGACCCAGATACTTATGTCGCCGCGAATACGAGGTGCCCAGGCTGTTCAATCGATTAGGCATGTCTAAGTGTCCCTCTGGGGTGAGTTGCACTGCTCGGGTCTGAAAATCAATTGCTTTGTTGATGTCCTCCAGCTTACCCAGGCGCTCATATCGCCGTAAATACGAATTGCCCAGGCTGTTCAACTGAATAGGAGTGCTTGGGTGTTCCTCTGGGATGAGCTGGACTGCTCGTGCTGTAAAATCGATTGCCTTGTTGATGTCCTCCAGCTCACCCAGTCGTTCAAAGCGAGACATATACGAGCCGCCCAGGTTGCTCAATTGATCAGGGAGGTCTGGCTGCCCCTCTGGAGTGAGTTGAACTGCTCGGGTCTGGCAGCCAATCGCCCTGCTGATGTCCTCTGGCTTGTCTAGTCGCTCAAAACGAGAGGCATACGAGATACCTAGATTGTTGAGTAGACTGGCTCGATTGTTTTCTGTTCCTGGCATGAGGGATAAAGCATACGTCTGGTGCTCAATTGCCCTGTGAATGTCGTCCAAATTCCCGGACACTCTATATCTTGAGTAGAAAAGATCTCCCAGCTCTGCTACCAGAATTGGATGGCTTTCGTGTTTGTCCCCAGCACAAGCAATAGTTTGCTGCTGATATTCA
The DNA here is from genome assembly GCA_015039395.1 of Ceratobasidium sp. AG-I. Taxonomy (NCBI): domain Eukaryota; kingdom Fungi; phylum Basidiomycota; class Agaricomycetes; order Cantharellales; family Ceratobasidiaceae; genus Ceratobasidium; species Ceratobasidium sp. AG-I. The sequence goes on from MU132239.1 coordinate 126,426, forward strand.
ATCGCCGAGTCAAGACCTTCGACCCTGCCGGATTTCTCGCACTGCATGTTGTATGCCCTAGCGAGTGTTTGCAAGACCTGAATCTGAGTGGCATGTTCCCCCTGGCTGATTCGAGCAGCGCTTGTCAGGCAGTCAATGGCGTGATTGATACTCGACAATGGGGCCAGCATGTCAGCTTGACCCAACAGTACTTTACCAAACATGAGAAGACCGGTTGCGAGTTGCAGATCGTTACTGCCGCTCGCAGTGTCCAACAGATTCATGCACATAAAAGGCATATCGGGACGCAGGGGATCGACAGTATCGCTGTTCCGTGAGCTGCCAAGTCCCTTGGGTGCGTCTTGTGAACTGATACGCTCGTTGCTGGCCATTAGAGAATTATCTTCATCCGGGGAAATAATGCCTGCTGTCCAAGCAGCCATTGTAGCTATAGCATCCGGAAAGTCTAAAAGGCTGAAGACAATGCATTGAATCAAGTATCTGTGTTTGTCCCAGGCGAAATACTAGTTACCTCGGCGGAGTGTTGGTTGCACTCGAATCAGGCAATGAAATTTTACCTTGCGCACAACGGGACTCGTCCGTAGGTACTTCATCGGTCATGACCTTGGCTACGGCGCTCATCTCAACCCTTGCACAAGTCTGTTCTCTACTGGAACACGTCCGAATCATGTCCGACTCATCCGCGTTATTCATGTTGAATAGCTCCCGTGGCATGGTAGCGCCTGAAAGCTGGTCCTGATGCTGACGCAAAACTACACATTGAGCATGCGCTAAATAATCAGAAGATTGACATACCAGAATAGCCACGGAAGCACTGGAAAGAAGTTCATTTATTCAACGGATAGTTGTCTCACAAATGCGGACCGACCTTTGCGCTGTTTCTTCACTGTCGGAGACCTGGGCACTGGATTCCATGTTCTTTCGAGGTTTCAGAATCAGAAGGCAGAATACTTCTGTAGGCGTGAAGTGAGATGAATAACAGTGGTAGGGCTCGTTCTCGTGGGCCTCTCTGAAATACCAGAGACGGTGATCCCAAGCAGTTAAATGCCCCTCGGTGGATTCGATCAGAATCAGTCTCGTCCATCATTAGTTTGGAGCACAGGATAAACATCCATCGACGCGCTGCATGAGCTAATCTCAGGAGCCGCGCATGTTATGTCGATTAGCAGCTCGGGAGAATGCACAGCACTGCCCTCAAGGTAGATCAGATGCTCCGCCAATCGCCGGAGTATACAGTATTTGATTGGCTTGTAGATCTTCTGAGTACAGCAAGCGTAGAGTAGTAACAAAAAGAGCACTTAGATTCCATGTCGTAAACCAAATCAGAATCTTCCTCAAGTTCAGGCTCCGAACACTCTGGACCGGTCATACAAAAGGGGGGGGTGCTTAAAGATGCCAAAAGCGGTAAACGCACTGTCACGTGACACTCCATGAATGCGCGATCTGGGAATCCCTTTGTGACACGCTACTATTAACCTCCTATCTCCCGCACGGCAGAATTGCTCTGAACCACCCCCTGCAGATTGCACCACAACTTCTATCTCGCCACTCTCGGGGGCAATGGTATCCTTCACACTCGAAACGGTACGTAGGTGATCGCATTGAAAGACCGAGTGTTCACGCTTTGTGCAGAACTCGAGGTGGTGCCAATAGAGACCAACAGGGGAGTGGGGAAGAAAGTGTACAGACCGGTGGCTGCATGATTTGGGTATCTCAGCGAGGGTGTTTTCGCCGATTCCCCGTTCGTCAGCTCTTTGTCGCCGTATGCTCCTCATTCCCGAAGAGCAGTGGTATACTTAGTGCCTGTATGTTATTATGTATTTCTTCTGTTTTCAATCTGCTAAGAGATAACTAGTGAAACACCTTCGTTAAACAATATAAACTCGTCCGGAGGGGATAGGTCTTGGTCGATTCCCTCTTATGACCTCATATCGGACACCTGGAAGATATTACGCACGTCAGTTTGATGTGTAGCAGCTGTGATTCTAGGAAGTAACTTGGAAGAAAAGCGTAAAAAGGAAATATTGTACACACTCTTGGATTCTCTCTACATCACTTCTATGAAAGGTGCGGGCGACGGGTACGTTACTTCGAGCCTTGTGTCTGCTTCGATGCTAATTTAGTTTCTAGAAACTGGAAGCCTACTATATGCAGACGACTACTCGCTTATATTCACCATTCGGTATCGGGACGTCGGCCGGTTTGCTTTACTACTATGGCTTCTACTCTAGTCTTTTGGGCAGACTCGACTACGGCTCGATGCTTTGTAGGCGGGTTTACATATGCAACTACCTCAATGATTATTCCTTTTCGCAATTGCCATTAGCAAAACGGCCGACAACTGTAATGGCGGCAAGCCCATTCTATGCACCGCGTTCCGTTACGGCGTTGATGTTATCGTAAATGCCGTAGTGGGTGGGGTCACTATATTCGAAGGGGCACGCCGGGGGCTACAGAACGGTTTGCTGCGATGTTTTATTCTTTTTATTTTTTCTTTCAGAGCGACGTAGGACAACACTATAGTGCTACAGAAGCGAAGATCAAGTCTTTTGAGGAAACCCTGTTTGGACGCCAAGCCTGGCTGTAAGTAGCATCTTACGAGACTTGAATCAGACGTTGCTAGCTTCCCACGAAAATGCTCAATCTCTTGGTCGATGCGAGCACTGCACTGCACTATAACGAAGCCATGAGCAAGGTGCCTAATTGTCTCCAGCCAAATTCCAATATTTGACGGCGAGGATGATGTGAAGGATATTATGATGGATAGATGTTACTGGTGGATCGAGGGGGAAGATTTTGAGTCCGATGAGAAAGGGGATGTCTGTATTCCTCAGAAGCTGCTGTCGCTGAGTCGCGGAATGGTCTTTTAAGGAAATGTCATAACATTTTTTATGGTTGCACGATATATCGAGGCATTATGAGTGCCTACTCTTTGTGAGACTCGGTGGGTCAGGTAATTGTTGTTTGTGTATGTATATGAGACCAATTGGCAAATCAGCGGAGCCGCTAATTTACTTCACTGAGCTGTCACTGGACCGTTTCAGGCTAAATGAAGCAGCCACATGACGTTGGATGTTCGTCGCCGCTCACAAAAGCACCGCAGGCGTTGCTTTTCGCAACTCTTCCTCCCTACATCAAAATGCCCCCCAAACGCTCGAATTCATCTGCCTCTGCCGACGACGGTCCCCCAGCCAAAAAGGTCACGACTAAGAAGGCTACGACTAAGAAGCCTGCGACTACAAAAGCTCCGGCTAAGAAAGGCGCGACTAAGAAAACTGCGACTAAGAATGCCGAAGCCAAGAAGGCAGAACCCAAACTCAAGAAATTGACTGCTCCGAACTGGGAGGAGGTTAGTGGTTTCTTTGTCCTTTTCCGAATGGTTTTTCAAGTACTTGATTTTGTAGTACTCGGAGTGGTCTCAGGAGAAGCCGACTGGGAAATGGGCAAAGAAATGCGTTGAGCGCTGGTGGTAAGAACGAAACGGCCACTGATTGACTTCATGCTGATTTATTTTTCGCCCGCCACGCCAGCCTCCTACCACCGTACGATACCTCGATTGAAGAGAAGCACTGGCAGACATATCATCGGTGAGCACAGCCTTCCATATTGTCGCCAGTCAATTTATTCGATTTCAGTGAACGGTCCGCTCTTGATAAAATCAACACGTTGGGAGGAGAATCCCGATCGATTGAGTCTGAAGACCTCGGATGTGACACATGGTGGGTTCTCCGCCACGCGGCGGAACAGTTGGCCGCGACAGTCCTAGGAGGCTCGCTGGACGATGAAGAACACAAGAAACGAATCGCCCGTACTCTGCTTGGATCGCTCTACTTCACTGGCTTGGATGGCCAAAACGACTGGTGTGTAGTCCTGATCTTCGCTCGCTCGGGGATATTGATTGGTTATGTAGTGATGGCTCGCCTCGCACGGTCGATGCCAAGACTCGTTTGTACTCTCCGTTTGGAATCGGGACTTCGATCGATTTGTGCTATAGCTATCACTATAGAATGCGTGGGTACGGAAGCGAACGGTTCGCTACGCTATGTAAGTCAACATTCTCTATCGTTCATACAAAATCGCTCACATAGATTTACCTCAGGGGTGAAGTCGAAGACGATTGAAGAGTGTGACGCTAAGAAACCGAATGCGTGTACCGCGTGCGAATGCATCCCAGGTCGTGTTGAGAAGGCTGCGGCGGGCGCCGCTACGCTTTTCAATCGAGTAAGATCATTCGCAGAAGCTCGTATCGAAACATCATGCTCATTCGCAGTTTAGGGCGGAAACAGTTCCAGAGGCACAACGGCGGCGAATATCGAACGATTCGAGAAGCCGTTATTTGGATGTGAAGGCTGGCTGTAAGCACGTACCTCCCTTGATAGCGTTCTTAAATACTCACTGAATTTCCTTTACTAGATCCCCTCTGAAACTCACAAACCTATTGCACGCGGCTGCGACGGTATTCAGCTATGAAGAGTCTGACGATGAAACTCTCAAGTCGGCATCGGAAAAGTTCAAGTTCTTCCAGGGTGAAGACGATGGAAAAGGTGCGCTGGCTCCGGAGCTTGCCCGGCTGGCCAAGCTGGAGGAGGATGAACCTGCCATGCCCGATTTCGATGAGATACCTGAGGAAGGGTTTGAGATTTGTATTCCGCAGCGATTGTTGTTGCTAGCTCGTCAGGTAGAGGTTGATGACTGAACCATTCCATCACTGCTTGCTTTCGTACTTGAGGTCGTGTCACTGTAGTGGTTGTGTGTCTATCAATCCGAGACTAATTCTGGCTCGACTTGCTGTGTTGTGTATATACACTGGCTCACAAATGTAATGCAGCATGCTTGTTGAGCTTGTACCTCTGGTATGGCTGAGATCCATCAACTGCTAGATGTACATATTTTGTTCTATAGCATATAATGTGCAAGTTACTCTATTACTTCAAGCCAAAAGGACCTGAATTGGTTGGAGGAGGGGGGAAACACAAAAGGGGTGGTTTTTCAAGTACCTCGTGCTGGAGGAATTCCAATGGTTTCACCTAGTAGGAATGATAGCAGAGGCCCCTGCGACTATGCTGCACTTCATTTGAAGTCGTTCACTGTGCCTGCAGTGGAGATATGGGTCTGTCAAATCGGCGATTTTCAGCACTTTTGCCTCAAAACCTATCAAAACTACTGATTTGACAGGCATATATCTCCACTACAAGCCCAGTGAATGGCTTCAAATGAAGTGCAGCATAGTCGCAGGGGCCTCTGCTATCATTCCTACTAGGTGAAACCATTGGAATTCCTCCAGCGCGAGGTACTTGAAAAACCACCCCTTTTGTGTTTCCCCCCTCCTCCAACCAATTCAGGTCCTTTTGGCTTGAAGTAATAGAGTAACTTGCACATTATATGCTATAGAACAAAATATGTACATCTAGCAGTTGATGGATCTCAGCCATACCAGAGGTACAAGCTCAACAAGCATGCTGCATTACATTTGTGAGCCAGTGTATGTTTGACCGTTTCAATTTCACGCTTTATCATATCTCAGCTCAGACGTGTTTGTTACTAAACAAAATTGAGACGCCGAGGTCACGCCCCACAGCCTTCTCATTCTCCCACCTCTTCTCTTCTTCCAGACGGTACGAACCACCCTCACATTCATAAACTAGCAAGTAGTTCCCGCATGCTACAGCTTGCCATCTCTGAAAATATGGAAATACTATGTACATAGATAGATAAATAAACGAGTGAGTTACTACGGAAGACTACAGTAGAAAAGCGATGGGGTAGACGGCACACTCATGCGCCTTATATACCCTAAGGAAAGTCACCCGAGTCACAGACTCGAACGTGCGCAGTGACTGCGTGTATGCGTGAGTCAATAGTACGCTTGAATCGATTACAAATTTGCGTGTATACATGCTGTAATTTTCTACTTATTTCTACAGAAAGCTCTCACTGGCTCTCCGGGGCTATTTGAGAGTGGGGAGACTGTACGCAACGTACGGATAGGAAGCAACTTGTAAATTAGGTAGAAAGGCGTACGGGGTGTCAATACTAAGCAGGTAAGTGAACCCCGGCGGGCGAAGCCCGACGCAGAGTGAGCGTATCGACAGACCGACAGACCACAAGGGCACCGAGGTGCGACTTGCGGGTGGGCGGTAACCTGAACGCGTTTCAGAGGTGAGGGTGGGTGGGATAAAGAAAAAGAGCACGAGAGAAAGAAACTACTCGCCGCGCAATCTCAAATACCATAGAATCGTCGCGGTCACGCGCTATGCGCGTGTCGCTGTGTCAGGTAGTGGTGGTCAGCCTAGACCAAACGTCCAACCGGCGTAATCACGTGAGCCTACACAAGCGCCTGAACTGTGTGCCAGTAAAATCTCCGGTCCTCTGCAGGCTGCGTCCCGTATCTACACTCTGGGGTCTTGGGTGCGGGAGCTCTCTTGGCTAGTGATGCAGCAGTCTTTGGTGAAGATAATTTCTAGCCTACCTGTAGAAGCTTCATGTATATACACAAATGAACCAGAATGTGTTAGAACATAATCGAGTCAGACTAAATGCGCAGTAAGTGCGCAACAAGTTACCATATGACTCGAAGCGCATACAAGGGTATAGATAGGAGTGTATTTGACCCCTTGCTATCCACGCTCTTTTACTCTTATATCTACTGCCTTTACTATCCCGTTTAATAGTATTCAATTCTCTTTTACATACACACAGATACATATAAGTTTCTACACCACTCAACTCGCTTAGCTTTGTCTTGTTCTCAGCTTCCCTGCATCCGCTCGGCTCGCTTCGGCGCTCAAGTTTGGTTCTGGGTCTCGCTTGAATTGGCGTATTCCTTTATAGACAAGCAATCATACCACTGACTCTTGATCGCTAGGTTTTTATTTTATACCCTCATCACACCGAAAGATACCACTCGTTGCATGCCACGTGAGAGTAGTACCACTACTAAGTTAAGAAGTTGGCCCTCTGCCGTCGTGTACTTTCCTTTTTCCGTGTAGGGTCGCACCATAGGGCGTAGCCCCAAAACGACCAAAAAAAAGAATTTGATCCAAAAAAAAAAAAAAAAAGTTAAGAAGTGTCCCGCCACAACCATGGTGTCATTGTTTAGTTGGCACTAAGGCCCGCGCGCCTTGCGGTCTGTGCGATCCGAGATGATGCTCAACACAACAATACAGTATGAACCAGCTCTGATATAATCTTATCTCAACTACGGTTCGGGAGAGTGCTATTTTGTGGATCAATAGTCTTAGAGACTGTACTTGAGGGATGGGGGAAATAGACGCAGTGCAATAAGGCTGTCAAACCGAGAGGTTGCGTAAAACTACAAACCAAAAGCACTTGTTGCGATGATACATCTAAATCTAACCATGATTCTAGATTCGTGATAGATTCAACGAGAATCTAGTACAAAAATGTAATACATCCCAGAGATCTTGACTGTGATACTATCGTGGAGCTATTGTCGAGCTAGTGTCAAAGGTCGATTACAAATATTGTGATCAAATGTATAAAAGGCTTAGAGTCCTGTTCAACACTCGCGACGCCACTGAAGCCAGCGTTTTGGTTTAGACTAGTTAGACAATCCCTCTATGTGAAGTACCTGTTTTCTAGATGCATATACCGAGGTGTTCCAGCTACCGGCAGTGCAGGCAAGCTTTTCTTTGGCTTAAATTGCAGGTGAACAGTATTTCAATCTATCCAAATTCATGTTCATATCCATGTCCATATTCATCTGGCTCCTTTTACCCTCCGCTTTTACAGTGCCGATTGTCTCTATTGAGGACAACCGGCGTGCAGAGCTTCGCTCGCCGGTAGTCGATCACGTGACCAGGAGTCGATGGCCGGTTTAATTGCCCATCGACGCCCCGTCGTCCCTCCTATCTTTCTCCTTCGTCTCCCCTATCTACATCCCTTATATTCCATCGTGCTTTACGCGTACGCGTCCCCTTTCCTGTTACAGTCATCCGGCACGTGCCGAGACACTGTCATGTAACGAGACAGGTGCATGAGGATTTCAGAGTCGTGGGGCTTGGATTTTGTTCCAGAGCTCTGAATTCTTGCTCACAATGTGTGAAAATAGTAGCTGAACGAACGTGTGAATTTCATAATAATTGGTCTAGTACATGTGGCGCATTTATGGAAGTGCCTTGCCTGGTGGTTACGAGACAGCGGATCGGTTCGTCCCCAGTGCCACCAGCAATCCAGCTTAAAATGTTAGCCTCAAGTCCCAATTTTTTGACACAATGTACGTCTGTGTAACGAAGATACGTGGTCCAACTTTTGAGAGTATCTGGATAGTACATCTGTCGCAATTATGCAACTGTCTCGTTTCATGGTAGTGTCTCGGCACGTGCCGGATGACTGTATGTAGTTACACGCTCGGTTACAGCTCGTAAACGAGCGCATACACGCTCCCAATGCTTAGTATAAATAGCTTGTATTGAAACGAACTAAATACACCATTTATCCGCTATTCTATCCACTGCCTTACTAGCTAAGGAGCTTTGAGTGTCGAGAGGTTCTCGTATCATCCTCAATAGTCTCCATTCGTAATACACGGGAAGGAGCTAAGTTGGTCAGTACTTCTGTGTTCGCTTCTCTCCCTTGTCTTGAACTTGACTTCCCATATCCTTTTATAGGTCGGTATAATGTTTATTAATTTTCTTAATACTGTATTTTATACACAAGTGTCCCGGTTCGTCGGCGTCGCTCGGGATATAGAATCCATCAAAACTGTGCGTCATTTCGGAAAGCCTCGGGACTGGGACAGGTATTCTTCTGGTAATGGTAGAATAGCTTGAAATCCAGCACCATGCCCCGAGCGTAGAAAGCGTAATTCCAAACATATAAATTCTATCCCGATCCGTTGAGTTTGGGGGCGGTGGTAGATCTCACAGTAAGCGGGAAGTAATAGATTTCCCCGACGCCGAATGCATGCCTGTTTGGAAAGGATCATAAGTTCTGGTTTAGGCTATGGCCCCGTTATTTCACGCATTATTCAACTAACACATCAATTCAATGTTTACTGCGATGCAGAACCAGCCAAACCTTTTCAGATCAATTACAAATGTCAACAACAATTTCATAACGAATATAGGCACCATGATCAGCTCATATACCCATATGAATATATGGGACCCAGCGTGAAAACGCATCCTCTCCAACCTTGGCTCTCAACGCACCGACTGCCACGTGAAGCACCCTCGCAACTTGGCTACAGTCCAATTTCCCATCATGAACCAGCTGTCCGTATACTTCATCTGCCACCGAAGGCGCATCACAGTCGCTGATCGACCACATCGTCGCGATTACGCTCGGATAACCCGCAACTTGCATTCCGGCGGCAAGATGAATCGCCTCGTCCGGTAATTTCTGGTCGCCAGTAGCAGTCTGACAGGCAGACAGAAACGCTAGGCGCTTGCTTTTGAGGGATCTCTGGGTAATGTTGGCTAAGCTCAACGTGCCATTATGCAAATGGAAGCAGCTTTGTGTCGGGGCTGCGGCGTTCTGTGAGGCGTGACACGCGAGATGGACGCATTCATACTTTTCCATGGCGTCCAACACAGCCTCAGGGGTCGCCTGGCTGTTCTCCAGCTGCTCGTAAGATAACCCCCTGAGGTGTGTCTTGATGCGAACAAGCTCGTCCTTGGTGCCCGGCAGACTTGACAGGCCGAGCGTCGACTCCTGGCTAACTGCGAGCACTCCAGACGTTTGGATGGACGACTGAGGCGTTGTTACCAGTAAAGCGCTTAGGGTGGGTGTGTAAGACGTGATGGCGTAATCGAAGATGCGATCTTGCCCGGAGCCATAGTCGCCTGCAGCATGAATTGGTAGGAACGAAAGTGTGCCAGTAGTACACCAAGTGATTCGTGGTAGCCGGTCAACTGGTAGCTTGACCTACAGATGGGTTAGTTGCATACCCGGTTGATAGCTCGATCGACAGCACACGTACAGTATATTTCAAGAAGCCAAGAATAGGCTTGACAAGCCTATACCAGAGCGCAATCAATATGTCCTCGAAGCGGCCTCTCGGTTGATCAAATGGTTTGAGGAACTTGCGTTCTCGGATTCCGGACTGCGCCAGTGCGTTGCGCATAAGCCCATGTAACTGGGCAATTCTATCCTCGGACAGATTTGGCAAAGGTACATGCGCTGTTTGACCGGATTCGGGAGACAATATAAGGGCATCGCAGCGCTCAGCATGAACGTTGACAACAACGATAGGTCCCGAGCGGGCGGCTGGTATGAGCTCTGCAGCCGTGTTGGGACGCATAAAGCCATGAAAGTCGGGTAGACCTCGAGCTTCAGCGATGAGCCGGCTATATTGGATGACGAGGGAATGATGCTGTAGAGTATCCTGCTCCGAGGACAATGTATCGACTCCCATAGGTGTTGCATCTGAGATGCGCCTGTTTGCAATCTCGAGCTGTTTGGTCACTTGCCGTAGGTTCTGTGCAAGCACTGAGTCGACTGTTGCCAACTCATCAAACGGCGTTCGGAGCTGGAGTATCTGATTCCAGACAACAGATCGCCCCTCCTCAAGCCACTCCAGCGCCAAGTCATACTCTTTCGATGAGATAGCTGCCGCAGCGGCTTCAATAGCTACAGCTCCTATCTCGGCTATGCGCTCATATCGACGAGCGGATGTCATGCCAAGCCAAACAATCTCCGGCAATAGTTGCATGGTTATACGGTGCGCAGGCAGAGAATCCGAGTGATTCCCTGATGAGAGAAGTATTGCCCAAGCTCTTGAAGCTGTAAACCTATCGCCAGGTGAGCCATTAGGGAAGCACGCAGCAGTTTCAAAACATCCAAGGGCTTTCAGCATGTCCTGAGGCTCCTTGAAATGTATCAAACGGACCCTGTAGGATGCGCCCAGGGCGTGTTGGATCATGGGAATCAATGTGTGAGTCTCTGCGAGAAGATGCAAAGCTCGGGCGTAGGCTTCAATGGCGCCTTCGATATCTTCTGGTTCACCCAAGCGCTCAAAACGACTGCGATACGAGTTGCCCAGGTTAGTTAATCGACCAGGAAGGTCCGAGTGCCCTTCTGGGGCAAGTTCAATTGCCCGGGTCTGACAATCAATTGCTTTGCTGAGATCCTCTAGCTCGCCTAGACGTTTAAATCGACGCAGATACGAGACGCACAGGCTGTTGAATCTATTGGCCATTGTTGGGTGTCCTTCTGGAGTGAGCTCGACTGCCCGACTTTGACAGTCGATCGCCTTGCTGATATCCTCTAGCTCTCCCAGACGCTCAAACCGACATAGATACGAGCCGCCCAGGCTGTTGAATATGATGTGTATTTTCGGTTGCCCCTTCGGGGTAAGTTGAGCTGCTCGAGTCTGATAATCAATTGCCTTGTTGACGTCCTCCAGCTCACCCAGCCGCTCAAACCGACGCCTATACGAGACGCCCAGGTTGGTGAATTGCAGAGGCATGTCTGGGTGTCCCTCTGGGGTGAGTTGAATTGCCCGAGTCTGACAGTCGATCGCCTTGCTAATGTCCTCTAGCTGGCCTAGACGCTCAAATAGACGCAAATACGAGAAGCCCAGGTTGCCGATTTGACCAAACATATCCGGGTGTCCCTCTGGAATCAGCTGGATAGCTCGATTATAGCAGTCAATTGCCCTTCTAATGTCCTCCAGCTCCCCCACCCGCTCAAAACGAGTTGAATAAGAAATACCAAGGTTTTTCAGTTGGGTGGACACGTCTGGGTGTCCCTCTGGGGTGAGCTGAACTGCCCGACTTTGACATTCGATTGCCTTATTGACGTCCTCCAGTTGGCCCAGCTGCTCAAACCGACGCCTATAGGATACGCCGAGGTTGTTGAATTGACCGTGCATGCCTGAGTGTCCCTCTGGGGTGAGTTGAATTGCCCGAGTCTGACCGCCGATCGCCTTGCTGATGTCTTCCAGTTCGCCCAAACGCCCAAATCGACACAAATACGAGGCACTCAAGTTGTTCAAGTGATTAGGCATTTGCGAGTGTCCCTCTGGGGTGAGCTGAATTACTTTGGTTTGGCAGTCAATTGCCTTGCTGATATCTTCGAGATCGCCTAATCGCTCAAATCGGCGCATGTACGCGATGCCCAGGTTATTAAGTACGCTTGTTCGATTGTTATTCGTGTCCGGAGTAAGAGCCAAAGCAAGTGTCGCATACTTGATTGCCCCATGAATGTCGTCCAATTCCCCAGATACTCCGTATCGTAAGCTGAGAAGCCCTCCAAGTCCCGCTATTAAGTGAGCGCGGGTTTTTTCGTTGTCCCCGTCACAAGCAATAATCTGACGTTGGTAATCAATTGCGGAGCTGATGTCTCCGATTCTCCCGCATCTCTGAAATCGCATTCTGTACGCATTGACGAGTTCATACGAGATTTGAATCCAGGTCACACATTCTGCCTGGCTAGCTTGAGCAGCCCTCGTCAAGCACTCGATAGCGCGGTTGATGTCCGACACTGCGTCCTGGATGATAGCTCGGTTCAACAGCAACTGACCAAGTAGGAGAAGTCGGGGCGCGAACTGTGGACTATCATTGTCGCCCAAGAAGCCTCGCTGGCTACCAAATTGAACGAGCAGGTTGAGAGTCGGGAGGTCTGTAAAGGTACTGGTCTGCGATGCGATTGCCTCAGCTCTCCAATTCGGCATTGTTACCCTGGCCTCAGGATGTTCCATAAAGCTAAAGGTCCTGAGAAAGTACGTTCAGAAAAATACAGATATCGCCCCGGGGAGACCCACACTTACCCTGACGATAGGCTGAGAGCACTTAAATTAGGCAACAAAATCTCATCCTGCTGGTCTGTGGATTCTTCTTTGGTCACTCCCTTCGCCATTGCGCTCATCTCGGCTGTGGTAGAATCCTGTTCCCGATTGGAATGCGGCCGAATCACGATTGACTCATCCGCATTGCTAGCTTGAAGTGGGTCTTGAGGTACCACAGGAGCAAAAAGCCACCCCTGATCCTGACGCAAACCGTACATTGAGTGTGCAATAAATAATCATAAGGTCAACATACAGGAGTACTAATGGAAGCACTGGATAAGGTATCATTTATCTGACCAGGTATTGCCATGGAGCAGACAGACCTTTGCACTGTTTTCGCACTGTCGGGGACCTGATCGCTCGATTCCATCTTACTAGGCCACAAGAATCACAATACAAGCTGGTGCTGTTGTTTGGGAGTTTCAGTAATACGGGGGGCAACGACGAAGATTGTCCTTGTGGGCCTCTCTTCTATACTAGAGCTGGGGCTCCCAAGCGCTTAGATGCCTTTGCTTGACTGAATTAGAAACTTGCTTTGCTCATCATTGCCTTGCAACACATGGCAAACGCTCATCTACACGTTGCGTATGCTGTTCCCGAAATCCGTGTACATTGCCAATATCAGCGGCTCATGAGAACAGCGCCGGCACTCAGCGGCCGGACAGCACTGCTCTCAGTTGATCGTTGGAATAGCTACAGTACAGTACATGGGGCTTCTGAGCGCCACAAGTGCGGAATAGTAGAAGCGAAGGGCACTCAGCCACCACAGTATACATGATATTCAAATATTCCTTATGGCTGGGTTCTAAATAGCTTAGGTTGCTCTAGAGTGTTGATGAAATAGAAGGGCGCTTTAGAATACTAAAAAGAAGTAAGTACTATTGTCTTGTGGCAGTGTGTGAGTGCACGCATCAGTGAAAAGGCTAGGTATTGTGCAGTCACATACCGTGTTAGCTAGACTCTTCGGTTCTATAGATTCTAGCTAGACTGACAGGGGTTTACATAGCTCGCGTAGCCAGCCTAGACCAGAGTCTCGGTTAGTGTGTGGCTGTGCTGGCATGTATGCTGGCCTTGTCCTACACTAAGCATTACGATACTGAAATATATGCGAGCAACTACACGTAGTTTTGACACAATTGTGGGGGAAAATCACAGAGGGTAACCGGCTGCAAAACTCACATTGCCGCTGGGTACGAAGAAATCTGTTGGTAAAAAACATATTTTTAATGAGAACTATAAGCTTGGAATTCGAGAGAACGCTTCCCGGTCACATGTAGACATCGTCTACAGAGGTATGTGGTCTATGTAATTGGTGCAAGTGCTATGAGAACCTTAAACGATATGTCGACCAAAAAGAGCCACCTAGCTCTAAGTAGACCCTTTTCTTTTTTACTGATGCGATTTGAGGGCCCCTTTGTAACACGCAGCCTTCAAGCTTCTTCCTTTCAATGTTCGAGATATACTAAACCACAACCTACATATCACAACGTTACTTACAACTCGCAAGCCTCCAAGGTGATAGAATCCTCCACATTCAACACGTCTCAGGCCTCAGATAGGGGAGCGATAAGTAGGTGATTTTGTTGAAAGACTGTGCATTCATGTTTTGCATAGAATACGACTTAGACCTAGGAGAAGCCGACAGTATAGTAGGAAGGAGGTATATTGATATGTAGTTGTATGCTGTGTAACAAGCTCATTTTTACTGATTCTTTGTTCGTCACTCCGTTGTCTCCCACATTACCAAAGAGTAGTATCCCAGCTATGATATGTACACCAGATTTTACTTATTTCTCCGACAATCTGCGTGGGAAAAACCAACTTGTCGAGCGGGGAAGGTGCCAGTCTCGTTCGATTGCTTCCCAGGAGTTTATACTGGCCACTCGGAAGATCCAGCGCACGTCCATTGTGGGATTAGTAGCCGCGATCATGAGAAGAAATACTGGTAAAAGAGTAAGAAGGACCTACTCTTCACTCGGTTGGGTTCTTCCGACCTTACTTCTGGAAAGGGCATAGGTGATGGGTATGCCACTTTAAGCTACAATTCTACTTTAATATTAAACTCATTTTAGAAATCGGAAAACTAGCTACGTACAGGCGACTAATCCCTTGTGTCCACCCTTTATATTGGGACGTCCGTCGATTTGTTTTACCACTACGATATACACTCTAGCCTTTCGGGTAGATTCGGTTGCGGCTCAATGATTGTAGGATAGTTAATTTTAATTGTTACTACCTAGCTGATAATTGCTTCTTGCGGTCACTATTAGCAAATAAAACCCCGGCAGCTGGAACGTCGAGAAGGTCCACTGTATGCAACGTGTTCCGTTGCGGCAGTGACGGTGTTTAAAAGCTGCGTCAGGCACGGTGACTATATCCCAACGAATGCGTTGATAGGTCTATAAAAAACCATCGGCTGTAATCTGTATCTATGTGTCAGATCGATGTAGGTCGGCCGTAACGCCACGGAGGACAAAAGCAAGCCTTTTGGTAAAACCTTGTTCGGGTGTCAAAGCTGGCTGTGAGTTTTAGGCACTCTGCGGGACGTGGCCTACGAGACTCAGAAAAAATGTTACTAGTTCCTCTCTGAAAGAATCAATTGTTTGGTCAAGGCGAGCTCCGCACTGCACTTCGACAAAATCATTGACAGGGTGCTTAATTGTGCTCTACAAAACTAGTACCTCCAGAGGGATGATAATGGGGAGAGTTTTATGATGGATAGATGCCCCTGGTGGATCGAGGATGCCGGGTTTAGGTGCGGTGAGGAAGGGAATGTATGCATTCTCTGGGAATTGTTGCCACTGGGTGGCGCCCGAGTGTGCGGGGAGCGTCGCGAGCTCCCTAGCAACCATTGCGTAAATGTTTAAGAATCCCTTTTTCTCTAGTACAATGAATCATGAAGTAAACAGGGGATCACAGATCTTTTTCAAACGAGGGGGCTGAACGATTACTGTTTGTGTGTGTGGCTTAGCTAATAGTAATTGGCAAATTACTGTCACGAGGAAACTAATTTAGATCGATCAAGCTACATACCACTAGACTGTTTCGGGATGGATCAGATCACTATATGACGTCAGTTTGTTCATCGCCATCCATATAAACTCCACTTGCAATCAAACCTCCCCGCTCTGCCTCCAATATTCAAAAATGCCTCCCAAACGTTCGAACCCATCTACGTCTGCCAAAGACGACCCTCCTGCTAAGAAAGCTGCGACCGCGAAGAGCACGATTACGAAAACGACGACCAAGAAAGCCGGGACTCAGAAGGCGGGAACAAGACTCAAGAAATCCGCAACCCCGAATTGGGAAGAGGTTAGTGTTCATGATGTATTGTTACGAATAATTACTCATATGCTTCATGTGGCAGAACCCGGAATGGTCTCAAGAAAGCCCGAGAGGTGAATGGGGAAAGAAATGTGTTGAACGCTGGTGGTAAGATAAAATGAAATTTGAACGACATTTTCCTGATGTTTATATACCGCGCCAGTCTTCTGCCACCGTACGATACATCGATTGAAGAGGAACAGTGGCGGATATATTATCGGTGAGCGTACTTCTTCATGGTGGTATTAGTTTATTCATCCTACGTCAGTGAACGGTCCGCCCTTGACAAAGTCAACTCGCTCGGAGCAATTGAGTCCGAGGTGATCGAGTGTGAAGTACTTGACAAGGACACGTGGAGGGTTCTCCGCCGCGCGGCGGAAAATGTGGCTGCGGCAATTATGGGGAGCTCGCTGAATGATTCGGAGCGTAAGAAGCGAATTGCTTATACACTGATGGGGTCGCTTTATTTCACAAGCCTGGAGGGCAGTAGCGAGTGGTACGTTCTAATCTCCAGTCGCTTGCTCGCAAGATATTGATTAATTGTATAGTGACTGCTCGACTCGCGAGGTCAATATCAAGACTCGCTTATACTCCCCGTTTGGAATTGGAACGTCGATTGATTCGTACTATAGTTATCATTATCGAGTGCGCTTATTTGGAGTCGAGCGGCTCACTACCCTTTGTAAGCTAGTGTTTGCCACGGCCAATACGAACATGCTTACTAGGTTTATTTCAGGGGTGAAGTCGAAGACTATCGACGAGTGCAATGCTGAGAAACCGCGTGTGTGCTCCGCATACCAGATCATTCATGGCTTCCTTGAGGACGGTGCACCAGGTGCTGTTACAGTTTTCGATCGGGTAAGGTTCCTCGTATAATCTTTCGCCAGGACAGTGAGCTCAGTTACATTTCAGTTCGGAGATGGCTCCAAAGGTACAACGGCGGCAAATCTCAGACGATTCGAGAAGCCACTGTTTGGATGCGAAGGCTGGTTGTGAGTATACACTTCCTTTGATATTGTTCCCGAGTACATATCACGTTTTTTCTCTCTCTCGTCAGGTCCCCTCGGAAACTTACAGACCTACTTTTCGCTGCTGCTACGGTGTTACACTATGACGAACCCGATGATGAAACCGCCAAGACTGCGTTAGAAAGGTTCCGGTTTTTCCGGGGTGAAAGCGATGGGCAAGATGCGTTGGCCCCAGAACTTGCCCGGTTGGCTAGGTTGGAGAAAGATGAACCTCCTATGCCCAATGTCGATGAAATACCTGAAGACGGGGTAGAGATTTGCGTTCCGCAGCGGATGTTGTTGCTGGCTCGTCAGGCAGAAGATCCGGATGACTGAACCGTTCGACAAATGCTCACCTTTATGCTCAATATCGTATTCCTATTGTATATTAATTGTGTGTCTATCATTTTGGAACTAATCCAGGCTCAACTTGCCGTTTTATGTATATATATTCGACGACTTCAATGTGATCGTACACGGTTTATTATTTCTCGGTTTGGATGTGTTTGTGACCAAACAAAGTTGAGCTCAGGGAAGGCGCCAAACCATGCGCACCACCTTCTTATCTTGCTTCTTCTCTTCCACCAGATGGTATGGACCGACCTCTCGTTTATAAACCAGCAAATTGCGTCCGCATGCTGCAGCTTGCCCTCTATGAAGAGTCTCTCTCAGGTCTTGGGCGCGGGAGCTCTCCTGGCTAGTCACGCAGCGGTCTTTGGTCAAGACGTTTTTTCGGTCGCTCAACTTGCTCAGCTTGATGCTGTTCCCGGCTTGCCTACACCTGCTCAGCTTACTTCTGCGCTCAAATCTGGCCCTGGTGCTCGCTTAGATCGTCGTGTTCCTTTGTCGACGAACGATAACACCACTGTGCCTCTCGTCGACCTCCAGATTTTGCATCCGCCCCCAACGCCCAAAGATGGTACTCACTGCACTGTCGAGCTCTTGAGATATGCCTTCGGAAATAGCTATGACGCTCCTGCTATTGTTCCTTATTCTCCGCCCAACTCCAAGGATTGTGGGACTGTAGGACAGTGGGGTGCGGTTGTGGGAAACCTTACGGTTTACTCGTGAGTTGACATGCTCACACGTGGCTTGCTATGAACGAGAGAATGTAATGTCATTTTCTGGACAGTAACGGCACTCAGTATGATCGGTTAAGCGTAAGAGCCATTCGCACCTCAATTAGCTTTTACCTTGACGAATCGCATTCCTAGTCTTTATACCTGGATCATGTTGAAAGTACGTCTGGGTCCAAGGATGCACCAAAACCTTGGGCTAAATGAAAGTTTTCTTAGTTTGGCGTCATTCAAGTGCTGAGCCGACGAAGACTGGCACGGTGTGGACGGCTTTGAAGGACTTGACACCGTACACAGCACTATTGGCAAAAAATGGCACGCTACTCATGGACTTCAGTAATATTATTGCCGCAGATCTGTGAGTATACTATTCAACATCTCTGGTCTTATCTAACTAAGATTCACTCCCAGTGGCTTGGACGGTGTATTTTACGTTACTCTAACGGCCACGTTTTACTCTGGGGCCCTCAAGGCGCCAGCCGGCCTCAGTCCTCCCCCATCCGAAGCGATTATACCTCTCAGTGACCTGTCCCCCGATCACAGTAATTATTTCGTCGTGTCTGATAGTGCGGTTGGTGGCGTAACCAAGGTTACACTACCGAACAACACTGTGCGAGCGGTGGTAGAGGTTTACTGCAGCGGCAACTCGGCTGAGGAGTTCTGGTACCTCAGTATGTGATTCTGATCATGTTTGATGCACTTCTTGAATCTTTCTTTCTTTCTAGATACTCCGGATGAGATCGTTTCGTACTTTTCGCCTTCGGCAGGTCTGACTGCCAAAGGGCCGTTCCGGGAGGTCCAGGTGCTGGTTGATGGGAGGTTGGCTGGAGTCGTGTGGCCGTTCCCTGTGATATATACTGGTACGCATTTTTCGTTTCGATTGCCCGTCTTTCAACTTAATCAACGTGCCTGTAGGTGGAATCACACCTACCAATTGGCGTCCTCTTACTTCATACGGTGCCTATAATCAGCCAACCTATTTTGTACGCAAAGTCATCTTTTATTTATTCATTGAAAGAACTAACACGGACTCTATAGGTGGATATCACTCCCTTCCTACCGACCCTCACAGATTCATCCCCTCACAATATCACGTTGATGGTCGTCGGCCAAGGTCTCTCCCCGCCTAACTCCATCAACTCCAACTGGTTCGTCTCTGGGAACGTCCGTGTCACGCTTGGCGCTTCGACTGCACGTACAACCGGCACGATTCGTTCCTATAGTGTGGATCCGTACGTGCATCCCACCGTGCGCGGGTTGGCTGGACCCGAGAATGCAACCGTGCATGCGACGATAGGTGCACAGCGGAAGCTGAAGATTGTGTCCGACTTGTTTGTGGGAGGAAAGGAGAAACGGAGTGTAGTGTTCGAGCAAGACTTATCGTTCTCGAACGCACAAGACTATGCCAGTGATGGCTGGGTTCAGGTATGTGATACAAATGTCTAGAATTTCGTAAGCTGGATTTGACTGGTTCATAGTGGGGAACCCAATTGACAACTGGATTTACGAAGTCGTCTACGAACGGAAAGGTCTCGTTGCTCGACACGTTCGCCTACCCTCTTTCGGTTTTTTCCAACTATACGCTCTACACAATGCAGTTTGGTAAGTACATGGCCCCCTTCGTCTCCGCTTAATGATATTCTTCTCAATCAATATCATCTGGTACGGCAGGCGCATACAATTCGGCAATAAATCAGACTTTCACGCGTGCCTTAGTGCCTCCGTCTGGCACGCCGCATACGATCCTCTGGACGAGTCGGGCAGAAGGTGGAGTTGGGATGGACGATGCGCTCGGGTTGAGACATGCGATCAACGGAACCGGCGAAACAACCCAAACGTTCGCGTACGGCGATATCGCAGGAGAGGTCAGTAACTACACCTGGTTGGGCACAGACAATGCTAATTCGATAACTTCCGCGCAGACTTATCTCAGGAAAAGCCATGCGAAGAATGATGGGTGGGTCCAGGATACTGTGTGGGGAACATTGGCTAGCGGCAACCCACCGGTGAAGGACACAACTCCTGGGGGTGGGCCTGGGTTCAGGCGGAGAGATTTTTGGCTGGTGCCTCGAGGGAGAGCCCTAGGGCCAGACGATGCGCTTTGAAGCCTCAAGCGCTTGGTATTGGCAGAACGTAACTATAAGATAGGTGTTATGCTTTGAATAGAGGCAACATGAACCTCCGAAGATTTTGGTGGACTCTGCTCGGTCTCTAGGCGTGACTCGTCGGGGATTTGTGTATTAAATATATGACCATATACAAGCTAGTGTGATACTGGTTATGAGGGGAAAGGCTACTATGCGGGGGATCACCAACGCATGTGCAAGGATCCTGGGCGGGCGGTAAATCCTGGCCCTCCGGACGTAGTACGTTTGCGGCGACAGTCATTCGGTTCGGTCAGCTATATTTTTCGGAGTTCCATTTTCTGATTAGGTAGGCATCCTAAATACATTCGACTCATTAGCATAAGGCTTACAATGACGCAAAAGCCTCCGCATGTAAATCAGTCGGCTGAATGGCTAACATTTCCGGTGGGAAGAGGGTGAGTACTGTATCAGAGCGCGGCTCATGTTCCATCTCGTCGAAGTGGGGTAGCCATTATCGAGTAAATTATTAAGCATATCGCCCGAGACCGTGTGAGCTATAAATGGTGTTCGAGTGAATTGCTAGCTCGGGATTGGTCGCTTCACTAGCTTATATATGCGGGCAAGCTGAGAGCAGTTGGCAAACGAGCTGATGGCGCCAGTTTAGTTTCCTGTAATAGCGACTAGTCTTTTTCAGGGTAGACTAGTTGCCACATGACGTAAGCTTGTCACCCACACTAACGCCACCGGCGTCCATTCACCGCACCTCTCCCTCCTCCACCACTACCACTCCATAATGCCCCCCAAACGCTCAAACCCATCTGCATCCTCTAAAGATGGTCCTCCAGCGAAGAAGCCCGCCACCAAGAAGACGGCGCCGAGACTCAAGAAATCCACTACTCCGGATTGGGAGGAGGTTAGTACCCATATCGTCTTCTTACAAGCGAGTATTCAAATGCTTGATTTTGTAGAACCCGGAATGGTCGCAAGAAAAACCCACAAGTGAATGGGCGAAGAAATGTGTTGAACGTTGGTGGTAAGACTGAAACTCGGCCCTAGTGACTTTGTAATAAACTTACGCTCGCCGCACCAGCCTCTTGCCACCGTATGATACCTCAATCAAAGAGAAACAGTGGGAGACATATTATAAGTGAGCATGCTCCCTCATTGTTTTGATGATATATTAATTGTATTTCAGTGAACGATCTGCCCTTGACAAAGTTAACTCGTCCGGAGCAGACGAGTCCAAGCCGATCGTATCCGAAGAACTTGACCAGGACACGTGGGTGATCCTCCGCAAAGCAGCGGGAAATGTGGCTGCGGCGATTTTAGGAAGCTCGTTGGACGACGCGGATCATAAGAAACAAATTGCTTATACGTTGATGGGGTCGCTTTACTTCACGGACCTATGGGGCAACGACGAGGGGTGAGTCAGCCTAATCTGTGCTCGTTTGCTCGTAGGATATTGATTGATCTTGTAGTGACGGCTCACCTCGCGAAGTCTCTGCCAAGACTCGGCTATACTCTCCATTCGGAATTGGGACGTCGATTGACTTCTTCTACAGCTATCATTACAGAACGCGTATGTTTGGCGCTGGAGAACGGTTCTCTTCGCTTTGTAAGTCAATTTTCCTGATCATCGACATCAACTGCTTACGTAGAATTATTGCAGACGTGAAGTCAAAGACTATCGACGAGTGCAACGCCAAAGAGCCACGTGCATGTACCGCATTCGAACTTAACTCGCATCACGTAGAGAAGGCCGCGCCTGACGCAGTCACAATTTTCGATCGAGTAAGTCGTCTACATATATTATCCTCGGGCCTGTATACTAATAGGCGATCCGGGGCGGAGGGGAATCCAAAGGTACCACGGCGGCAAACATCAAGTCTTTCGAGGAGCCACTGTTCGGGTGTGAAGGCTGGCTGTAAGTACACTCTTTCTCCAGTATCCTCCGAATTGCTTACCGAGCCTTTCATTAGCTCTCCTCTGAAACTTGCAAACCTGTTGCTCGCAGCTGCCACGGTGTTGAGCTATAACGAGGCTGATCGTACGACTGCAAAGTCCGCGGTGGAAAAGTTCCAGTTCTTCCAGGGCGAGAGCGACGGGAAGAGTGCGTTGACTCCCGAGCTCGCCCGGTTGGCTAATTTGGAGAAAGCTGATCCTGTCGCTACCGGGGGAGAAACTGAGGAGAAGTTTGAGGTTTGCATTCCACAACGGATGTTGTTGCTTGCCCGTCAGGAGGGAAAGTCTGATGATTAAACTGTTTGATAACTATCGACCTTCTTGCTCAATGTCGTGTTACTATACTGCCTGTGCATTTTTTTCAGAAGAACGACGATTGAAACATACAGAGAGTTAAGCCTAGGCATGTTTACAGTTCAACAGTGTGCGCTATGATATCTCGGTTTGGACATGTTTGTTGCCAAGCAGGATTGGGATGCAAGTCACGCGCACCACAGCCTTCCTTCTTCACTTCTTCTTTTCCAACACATGGTGTGAACCGATCTCTTGTTGGTAAACAGAAAATTATAACCACATGCCGCCGTCTGCTGTCTATGAAGAGCCTCTCCGGTCTAGGGTGCGGGTGCTTTCCTGTCTAGCTGCGGAGCGGTCCTTGGTCAAGACTTTTTCGGTCGCTCAACTCGACCAGTATGACTCTTCCCCTGGCATGCCGACACCCGACTAAGTCACGTTCGCTCGAAGTTCTGGTCCTGAGACCCGTTTGTCTAGCTGCGCCCCTTTTTCGACGAATGATGCCAAAACCATACTTCTAGCTGATCTCCAAATTTTACATTCTCCTCCTGCGCCTAAATCTAGTTCTTGCTACGCTGCCGAACTCTTGAGACATACTCTTAGGAACAGCTATGATACAATAGTCGTCCACGCCAAACTAATCCATCGATAGTGGACTAGGCAGTGTGTTCTATGTCGCTCCAACTGCCACGTTCTACTCGAGTCATTTTAAGGAGTCTGACGTTCTCAGTTCTCCTCTATGGAAATGGTCGTATCTCCTAGCAGCCTATGCTCTGATTACAGTTTTTTTTGTCGTTTGTGACGTTACCGATGTTACGTCATCAAATAACTATGGGAGTGGTAGTAGAGGTTTGATGCAGTGGCAACTCGGCTGAGGGATTCGGGCGCCTCGGTTCGTCTTTCAGATCTCATTCCAGCAGGCATTGTGGGCTTTTTTTTCGCCCAGATACTCTGAATGAAATTGTATCATACCTTTTTCCTTGGCGGATCTGGTCAATAAAGTGTCGTTAATGGAGGTTTGGATCGCGGTCGATGGGAAGCTGGTTGAGGTTGTTCTGCCCTTCCCCGTGATAGATACTGGCAATTATTATTTATTTATACTTCCCATGTTTTAGATTGACCGATGTGCCTGCAGGCGGCATCACACCTACTAATTGACCTGGTTCGTCTCCATATGACGCATACAATCAGCCAAACTACTTTGTACGCAAGATTATACTGTGTTTATATCCTAGAAAGACTGATATTGGTCATATTGGTGGACATAACATTCTTCCTCCCGACTCTTACCAATCCGTCTTCTCACAATATCACGTTGATAACCGCGGGTCAAAGTCTTCCACCTCCAACTAGTTCACTTCTAGCAACACTTGTCTTGTAGTTAGCGCTTTAGCTGCCGTACGACGAGCGCGATTTAGCCCTGTAGCGTGGATCTGCACGTGCGTCCGACTACACGGGCCGAATAAACTTGTTAATGTGAATGCAGATGTGGCTATAGGCGCGCAGCACAATTTGAAGCTCGTAACCAATCCAGGGATTAGAGGAAAGAAAAGGAGAATCTGGCGCTCGAGCGGGATTTATCGTTCTCGAGCGTTCGAGACCATATCAATGACGGTTAGGTCTAGGTATGTGTAACGATTCGTCTGAAGTATAGCCAACTGATGATTGTCTCCTTCTAGTGGAAACGCAATTGGCAGCTGAGTTCACGAAGCTGAGCTGGATGATGCACCTGGATTAAGCCATGCGATCAATGGGATGGGTAAAATAGCTCAAATGTTTGCGTGTCGCAATGTCGCAGTCGAGGCAGCGGTTACGTTAGAATGAACGAGAAAGGATCCCATCTGATAGCTTCTGGGACGTATCTTCGGAAAAGCCATTCGAAGAACGATGGATGTATCGAGGATCCTATGTGGAGGACATTGACTACACGGACTCACCAACGAATTAGAAGGTTCCTGGTGGTGGATTAAGATTCGGACGGAGATATTTTTGACCCGCGCCTCGAGGGAGAGCTCTAGTACTAAGCAATGCGCTTTGAAGCGCCGCATGCCTCGTAGCTACAGAACCTAATAATGAGTCAAGTTTTACTTTGAACGTTAAGGTGATCAATTGATAAAGAGTCTGGAAGACCGTACGTGGTTGGTTTGAGAGGACATGCAACAAAGTTGGCCTTTTGAGGGCGTGACAGTTGGTGGTTTATTTTATGCGCGCTAAATAGCATCCTAAGTTCGCTTCATCACCGGTGATCTGTTAGTTCCTTGCTTGATAGGGCCTTTGAGGCGCTGCCATTCACATCAATTCTCAGGTTGCAATTTGCCTCATGGCAGTGCAGCACTGCAAAGATCAGAGCTTTAAAATCCCGCCACCTCTCTTTGAGCTTGGTTGCCAACTCGTCGTCCACTCTCACAAGCAGCCAGTGCTACTCCAGGATGAGCGGTCTCGGATCATCTAGCTCATCCTACACGAAAGATCATTCGCCAATACCGATTTTATTCCCAACTAAGCGATGGGACTCAGGTCCAATGTTTGATTGGTATCATCAGCCAGATACTCTCAGGAGGGTCGATAAACTTCAAATCCGCATAGACACTTCAGGGGCTGTTCTGCACCGATTTATCCTTGCATATGTATCAGATGAGACTGGTACACGCAACTCTATCTACCGCTTTGACCGACGACCAGACTCGAAAGCTGTATCTGTCCTGAACGCAGCAATCCGCGATACCGACTCTGGTATCGCCAAAGATGAGTACATTGTCGGCGCAGGTGTATCTACATTCGAAAATACCCAGTGCGAGGTTGAGCTCTCTTTTGGTACCCACGCCGATCTGATGGAAATTGTCAAGGCTTGTCATGGAATGTCTCAGGATGATCAAGCGAAAAACTACACTCTTCGGCGATATAACTGTTTCTTCTTTTCTTGGACTATATTACTATTCGTTGCTCAGCGTCACTTGCCGTACGAAAACCCATGTCGAATATCGTCCTCCATCATTTCGAGCCTCATATATCGCGATTGACGCACTATGCAGTCGATGAGGTAATAACACTGCTTCTCGAGATCGTCATAGACACGATTGCGACCTTTCAACAAAGGGACAACTCAGCCTTGATAGCAGGAATGAACTGGGTAGAGAGAACTCTGTGGGGGCTTCCAACAGGGGTTATTCAGTCTGTTTGGCGGAAATCGTTCCAGATCA
>MU132240.1:4666-18331 GCA_015039395.1 Ceratobasidium sp. AG-I
AGTTCATCGTAGCAATACCTATTCGACGGAACACAAAATCCTGAAAGGCCTGTCGTGTATTATGTGCTGACGGCGTGTCGCTGAAAGACGAGATTCTTCGTGTACTAGTGCTGAGAATATGATTCTTGTAAGTCAATCATCGGGTTTAGCAACGCAGTACGTACTCGCAGCACATCACCTGTCCGTCGCGCTGCCACACGGCTACCGTATAGATCTCTGCGCCTGTGCTTCGTGACAGCAGATTCGCCATAGTTTGCATATCAATCGGAAGATTTGTCTGACATCTGCGAGCGATTTATTGAGCCTAGGTTCAGTTCAATTAATGTCCATATGACGTACCGTGTAATTTCCGAGTCGTTGACCTCCGCCCATGAGTAACAGGATTCCCGCCCAATTTCTCCCATTGCGCGCACGACCTCCTCCGCTGACTCCCCATCCATTTGATAGTCGGACCCCAGGTCTCTCGCCTCATCGAGATAGGGAGGGTACTCCGATCCCCATAACGCTTCGGATCTTTTGCGCTAGGAGGTCAATTGTTGTCAGCACGCCAAGAGATAGGTAGGAATGCAAGAAATGTCTCACGCGCTCCATGGAGTTCAGGCGACGACGTAGAAAGTTGTATATACGCTGCAATTTCGTCTCAGCCTGTATGCAATTCAATAATAGCGAACTCACACCCCCAATATTCTCCCAATCCCATACGCTGCACATCAACCCCGCTTTGTCTTTTTCCACCATGGTGCCGTGCTCGGGATGGGGGTTCCGGTACGGAAAGACGGACTCGAAAGCAGCCTTCAGTCGTGCGTGGTGCGCCGCCGCGACGGTGACGCGGTGTTGCCCATTGGGACTATCTACTCGCCCTCGACCTTGTACGTGGGAGAACTCCTCCATATGCTCCCAAATCCACTTGTCCTCCTCAACGGTAAAAAAGCCCCGTGCCACGAGTAACGGGTGACTGCGTGTTGTGGTTTTAGGTGGGGTTTTTCGTGGTTTTACTAGCACCATCGTCGCGACGTTGAGATCCGAGGGAGGGCGTAGACTGTGCAAGAGAAGGGCTACTCCAACGCGCGTGTGGTTCCTGCAAGGTGGGTTCACGATAGGCGTGGTCTGGTTGATGTCGCGCCAATACCGGGGTTCTTGCCCCAACCAAGCTTTGTGCAAGAAGCAACGAGCTGGAAGCTTGTTCCCACAGACCCTGACCGATGTACTACCCTTACCAGTGACGAGTACTACCCACAATGGCTCTGACGGAACTTATACTCCATGGTAGAGCACGAGAAGCGGCCGGCTACCGGGCCACACATCCCTACCCCCAAATCGATAAGACATAAGCAATTGCATATCGCGAAACGAAGCATTACAGATTCCTAAGTACATCAGCCAATGCTGAATGTGATCCATATTGGCTCTGTAGAAATCGAAGTGAACATTGATGTAGAACGACTGCAGATGGCGAGATTGCTAAGACACGCATACACTCCAATTATTTTTATCTCCCCTTCCTGCGAAGCTGTCAAATCAGATGAGGCCAGCAGATAGAATAGGCGATCATCCCACCCCGCCGCTCACTTTCTGCCCTGCGCTAAATCAAAGCATATCCCCGATCCCTTCTTTCTAGATTGATGTGATATCTGAGCACTCTCTACTCATTGTTTATTTGATGTATAGACGTATTGTCCTGGCATCACATGTATATACTCAACTCGGCGTACGGCTCTACTCTTTCAACGATAGCATCAATGCAATTTGTTTCCTAGCCACAATATTGTGTGAGAAGGCCGCAATTACTTCACGCACCACTAGCGACCTTGCTGGAAGCAAATTAATCCTCCCTTTAAGAGAGAATTCATTGAGGTTATTATGTGATATTCCAAAGTATCTACACAATCAAAAGCTCAAATAATAGAAAGGTTTATAAATTGGTCTCCACAGCTACAAAGAAAGTGTGCGGATTTGTACAATGCGGAACTAAATCAAGCCTATATGCTATCATAGTGACATAAATAGTCATAAGAAAAAGGTAAGTAATCAACATAAGGCTCTGCATCCATGCTGGCGCTGCACCGACGTCGCGCTGCATTACATTCCGGCATCCATGTTACAACAAAATGCTAAATTGCATCGCCTCAATATATTAAAGAAAACTTAACACATGCATCACGTGAACAGTAAGAAACAGCTAACTCATGACAGCAATGCAACCACAGGAAAAATGAGAATGAAACACATGTAGCACCTCGGATGATGATCCTCACGCCCAGGTAACACGGAGCCTCGCATCTCTAGCGCGACGATCCTCGGTTACATGTCATGCACCTTGTAACGACGAACGTCGCGCCGTTGTAACACGGACTGCTGAAGTGGCTCGCGAGAGGCAGCTCTGCAAATTAAATATACTCAAAGTATGGCTCACGACGCGATCATCGCCGCACGCCCAAGTCAGACCATTAGCGCGACAAGTGCCGACGACCCGTGCCATTTAAGGCAGGCGATTTAGTATTCGTATCCACCAAGAACATCGGGATACCCGAGGGTAAAGCACGTAAATTAGCACCTAAGTACATCGGCCCATACAGAATCGAACAGGTGATAAAGGAAGGAGCGACGTATCGCATAGACTTACCTCATGAGATGAGAAAGCGAGGTATTTGCACGACATTCCACGCCTCGCTCCTGAAACCCCATATCTCCAGCGAGGATCGCCGATTTCCTGGAAGGAACTATCAGCAGATAATCAGCCTGGAAGGTGACGAGGACGACTGGGCGGTCGATAAGATCGCAAACCATCGCGGTAAGGGAAACAGCGCGATGTTCGAGATAGTATGGCAGAGTGGAGACCATACCTGGGAGCCCTTAAGCGTAGTAAAGCACTTAGAAGCCTTAAGGCAATATTACGAAGCCCTGGGTATCAGTAAAGCGTCAGAATTACCTTGGAAAGATGACGCGACTGAAAGTGATGGACAAACAAGCGAAAGCGAGTCTGAAAATTTAGGGAACGCATGCGTGCAAGTACTTAATGCTGGAGGACTAGGATGTTCCCCCTCAAGCGAACTACCCCCATTGATTGCTTCTCACTCGTTTGGCCTCTCAGTCAACTGCTTGCTTTATAACTTTGTCTATTCTATCTACTCGACATCATGTCCAACTACCGCCGAGACAGCTACAGCGACCGCGACGTCAACGATTACTCGGACCACCAACCGGGTAACAACCACCGCAATAACCGCAGACAGCCACCTGTCTACCGGGACAATCACTATTACCACGGAGCCGAGGTCCGCGATCGCCATCGCGACAACCGCGCCCGGCAACCTACGATGGAAGAGAACTTGGTCTCTCTCGCCCTGCTTAACGCCCGGAACGAACGCGATCGAACCCACGTTAACCTCATCAATCGGGGTAATCGACCGTTTCATCTGGTTCAACGTGGTACCCGCGGCGGTGCCCGCCGCCACGGCCACGGTGGTCCACCCCACATTCCGCCTCGTGGTGATGAACCTGTTAGGGCCTGCGCCAAACGCCGGCGCTCGCCGAGCTTTTCCTCAGGCGATGAACCCGAATCGCCGGGTACCGATCAACGATCGGCTCCAGGCCCATCGCGCCGGTCTAGCCGCGAACGCGGACAATCCCCTAAACGGAGCCGCGGACAGGCTGGAGTATCGATTGAACACAGTCCATCTGGTCATCGACGAGGTGATCGCCTCAGCGACCAAACTGAGAGGTCAGTGTCTGAGGGCGAGCGTACGGGTCGGGGAGGAGGAAGCGCGCGTACTCGAGTATATGGCACGAGCGGTGGCGACGACGACGGGTACCGCAGTAGCCGCGGCGGGAGCCGCAACTACAACATCGACGACCAGCTTGAGCGCCTCGACATTCGAGGATCCGTTGCCGGGTCCGAGCGTGGAAGAACCGTTAGTACGCATTCGGCTACTAATGGAAGAGGCGAACCTTCTGCTACCCATAGAAGCAGGCGATCGCCCGTCCCTGAGCGCTCGATTCATCGAGCTTCGGGAACTGCTTTGGTTCTACGACCGATTCCTGACTCAAGTTCTGTCGACCCCGGCAGCGAATCCAAACAGCCAGATAGTTCCGGGACCGAAGGGGCGCGCACCGATGATGGCATACAACGCCGTCAACGAGATGGAGGAGTTAATGGCGCAGTTGAGCGACTTACAGATCGAGTCGACCCTGACGTGGGACCAGGAATCGCTGAATCACTCGAAGAGCGTTTTATCGACTACGATGCCGGAGCAACCAACGGCGTCGAGCCCGAAGTCGGAGCTGGGCCCGTCGACGTCCAAATATTCAATCAAACCGCCGTCGCGCTCGAGCCGCAGCGCTTCGTCGCTCCGAAGGATCTCGAGCTTAAGCCTAAAAGTAAAACGGTCAGTGAGTCGAGTTCTAGCACTAAGCGACAAGGGAAAGGAAAGGGACACGGAGCTGACGAGTGAGGCGGGCGAGGGAATGTGAAGTGAGCGAGGAATTAGGTGGCTACCAGCCACCTGGAGGGCGAGTGTAACGGATTTGGTACTGTATCAGTGCACGTGACCGTTACGTTTCATTTTCGTCCTGTATGCGAGCCGGCTTCCTTAAAAGGACCCGGCTCCCGTTTGTCCCCCTTGTCTTCGTTCTTACTGCGAATCATATAAGTGTTACGATTGTTCTATTACGTGGCGACTACGTCGCCGCTTTTACTATCTACATTGATTTGTATACGAGGACCTTACACACGGGTTGGCCATCAAAACGAAGCTGTAGATCATGAAGAAGTCATGAGTACAAACTTTATCTCGCGTCATCTCCTTTGGATTATTTATTCTAAAAATTCTTCCCAATAAGCCCGGACCCTTGCCCAACAAGAAGCCATATGAGGGGCCGGATCCCTTTGCGCACGGGGAGAAGAAACTAGCTGAGTTTTGGCCAATGTACGTGAAAGAGGCAGACAGCTTCGACAAGGAGCTGTCGGAAGGCTGGAACAAGTTCAGTCCCCAGCTCACTCCCATATTTGCATCGTCGAGCTTATCGTTTGCGTTGTTTGATGTACAGCATGCTCGAAGTGATACTGAGTGAGTCGTACAGCTATTGATCGAAACGTAGTGCGCTAACGCTCAGCACGTAGTTTTCGTAGGTTTACTGAGAAGTTACGATGCTATTTCTCTAACGTCTTGTCTAGGCTGCACTGTTCTCAGCTATCTCTACTGCGTGAGTATCGGTTATTCGTCTGAGCGGCCTAGCTTACCTAATACATCTGGAAAACTGCAAATACCTAGATAGCTCTATGTAGCGTTTTATAGCGTATGTAGCTGCAGTAGAAAAAGTGGGAAGGTCCCCTGTATGTAGCTCCAGGTAGCACTATATAGCAGCCCTAGGCAGCTACATAGAGCTATATAGTGCTATATAGCGCTATGTAGAAATGCTATATAGCACTATGTAGCGCTATATAGCATATGTAGCAAACATGGTCTAACCATATAAGGCAATTTCCTAAAAAGGAAACAGGTTTAGAATTAAATAACAAAAATCATTTCTTAAATTTATGCTGACTCATCAGGCACCAATTTCAAATTGCCCAGAATGGCAGGTGATTGTGCCTCATTGGGAGCAGTGATCATGACCAGCCAATTGCCAATCATGTCCCCCTTGACCCCTAAGGCAGATAGAGTGCCCCTTTACCCCTCCCCCTTGGTCCCAAGTGCCACCCCCTCTCCTCCCCTGGGGGTATTTTCTAGCATATAGTCCAGTTGGTGCACAGGGGATGGAAATCTGCAGGCTATTTCAGGAGATTGATCAATATTGGAAATGCATCTATTAATAGAATCTCCTTTCCTGGGTTGACCTAATTTGGCTAGCAGCTATATACTGCTATATAGCTCTACATACGCTATGTAGCATTGCTACATAGCGCTATATAGCGATATATAGCTCTATGTAGCTTCCTAGGGCTGCTATATAGCGCTACCTGGAGCTACATACAGGGGACCTTCCCACTTTTTCTACTGCAGCTACATACGCTATAAAACGCTACATAGAGCTATCTAGGTATTTGCAGTTTTCCAGATGATTTTGCCTCGATTTTAGCTTTGTGCTTGAAAGCTCAAAGGACCTCAAGCCTGACCCTGCCGAGTCTTCTGCTGCCACCCTCCTCCTCATCTCCCAGACCCTTCTCGCCATGTCCAACCCATCTGGAATCGCTCTAGCTGCGGTAGCTCCTGAGCCCGCGCGGTTCGTTCCCACTCGATCGGCCGTCGCCGTCAACGTACTATGGTTCACTTCGCTCATCCTCAGTGTTTCTGTCACGCTCGTGGCTATGCTGGCAAAGGAATGGACTCACCTGTTCATGGTTGGCCGAACCGGAATGCCCATGGAACAGGCACGGAAGCGTCAGAAGCGGTACAACGGACTGAAGGCGTGGAAGATGGAAGGTGTGATCACAGCCCTGCCGACGCTTATGCACCTCGCACTGTGTGAGTTCAATTTACCCGAGTGTATATGCTTATGGGTGCTGATAGAGTGAGACCTTCTAGTTCTGTTCGCTGGAGGACTTTGCGTGTATCTCTGGAATATCCACATCGGTGTCGCCGTGCCCATCGTATTATTGACGTCGATAACTGTGCTGATCTACATCGCTGCGCTGGTTCTACCGCTGATCTACGACTACTGCCCATATGCAACGGCGCTATCCAAGCTGATCAAGCCGTACCCTGGCACCTGGTCCCGGAAGCGTGATCGCCAACCTGACAACAATGTCTCAGGTGACAAAGTGCCGATGGACGCCACCACGAGCCGGACTCTTGCCTGGATAATATCGAACAGCGAGGTGCCAAAGTCTGTAGAGCATGCCGTTCAA
Organism: Ceratobasidium sp. AG-I; assembly: GCA_015039395.1. Taxonomy (NCBI): domain Eukaryota; kingdom Fungi; phylum Basidiomycota; class Agaricomycetes; order Cantharellales; family Ceratobasidiaceae; genus Ceratobasidium; species Ceratobasidium sp. AG-I. Next base: position 11,514 of record MU132240.1, read on the forward strand.
GCAATCGCTGGGACTAGCTTCGAGATGCCTAATGAGGCGCTATGGGAATGCAATGTACCGGACACAGTTTATTCATATCTGATGGGCGAATTTGAAAATCCTCGTCGTGCCACTACGCAGGAGCTCAAAAGGCTGGAGTCTTCCGATTCTCGCAAGTTTGCTGAGGTCTTAGCATGCGCACAAACACTAAACCTTGTGGCGGTAGAACGTCGAGAGCTTGCCATCACAAGTCCTGGCGACCGCCCCCGGAATGCAACTTCGAATCTCTGGTATTGTGAGGGTTTCTACTCCAGGTTTGTCGCCTCAAATCTACACCTGGAACTTAAGTCTAATGTAGTATTTTTGATATCGGCTTTCAGCCTGTATCGCCATCTGGAAATCTGCAAGTTGCTAGGTTGTGCTATATAGCAGTCTATACCCTATCTAGGAGCCCTAGGAAAACTAGATAGGTCCCCCATATATAGTGCCAGATACTGCTATTTAGCTGCCATCTAGCACCTATCTAGCACCTATCTAGCACCTATCTAGCACCTATCTAGCATCTACCTAGCAGCTAGATAGTGTCTAGCTAGGAGCTAGATAGCAGTATCTAGCAGTATCTAGCAGCTATCTAGCATGATCTAGCATGATCTAGCAAGATCTAGCACTATCTAACCTGATATGGGAATTTCCCAAAAAAGGAAAGAGGTTTAGAATAAAAGATAAAAAATATGATTATTTGTCAGCTGACTAATCAGGGTCTATTTCAAATACCCTAAAGGGGCAGTCACTTATGCCTCATTGGGTGACATTCACATGACCTGACAGACAAGTGCCCCTTCCCCTGAGGCAGCTGAAGTGCCCCTTCCACCCCATTCTCCCTCCCCCTGATGCACCCCCTTGCCTCACCTGGGGGTATTTTCTAGCATATAGTCCAGTTGGTGCACAGGGGATAGAAAACTGCTGGCTAGTTCAGGAGTTTGATCAAATTGGCAATTTTCCCAAAGGGGTAGTTACCCAATCAGGCATATTATAACTGCTATATTGGGTAATAAAAAATAATCATATTTTTTATCTTTTATTCTAAACCTCTTTCCTTTTTTGGGAAATTCCCATATCAGGTTAGATAGTGCTAGATCTTGCTAGATCATGCTAGATCATGCTAGATAGCTGCTAGATACTGCTAGATACTGCTATCTAGCTCCTAGCTAGACACTATCTAGCTGCTAGGTAGATGCTAGATAGGTGCTAGATAGGTGCTAGATAGGTGCTAGATGGCAGCTAAATAGCAGTATCTAGCACTATATATGGGGGACCTATCTAGTTTTCCTAGGGCTCCTAGATAGGGTATATACTGCTAGAAAGCACAACCTAGCAACTTGCAGATTTCCAGATGCCGCCATGAATCTCCACACATGAGAGCAGTCGGATATGCCGCACGTGCCATATGCGCCCAAAACAAATGGCGATTCCATGATGATGAATCCAACTACTTGCTAGATGTATCCGAACTTGCTGTCTTAGCGCTGAAACAACAGGGCCCACATCACCGCACTCTTTGCGACATGGCTTTCACTACGGTGTGCTCGGAGGCTACTCGCTGGGATCCTTCTTCTCAAGAGCTTGCTACCCAGCAGTCAGAAATTCTCCATAACACGCTCACTATAGTCCGTCTTACTTTCGAAAAGCATTCGCTGTCCAGCGAGTTTGCGAGAGCCTTATGCGCGGTTGGCCTATCCTTGAATAGACAGAATGGTGCGTTGATTGGGAAAGCAGCCACTCATTCCTTCGCCTCTGACGATCAAGTGGAATATCTGCAAAGGCTTGGCGACTCATGTGTAGTGTTGGGACTATGCGGACTCTTGTGTGCGTTGGAATCGGATCACCTGCTCGATTCTGTGCAGGAATCCGAGCTGGTGCCTGTCTTTCACTCGCTTTATATATACGTCGTTGAAAAAGAGGCACTGGCAGAGCTCCCTGGAGACGCACTTGGTGATGTTGACATAGCGAGATGCCTCATCGAAACTGCTTCGCATTGCTATCAATGCCTATACAAGCCGAATCTCGAACCCCAGGCTCTCGAGTGGTTGCTTCACTATATGCTGCGGGAATGGCGTAGACCTAGTGTCGTTTCCACGGTTGCGGCGCTGCTTGAGCACCCAGCCAGCGATTATATACGGGCAGTCGCTGTACACTTTGTTGCACAAAGTGAGCCAGAAGTGGCTGGAATGGGGATTGCGATACTCTCCAGCGCATTCTATGAAGCCATCCGACTGGAAAACACACTTTATGAGGTGAATGACGACAATGTGTCCCGCCTGACTCAACACTTTGAGCAGTTCCCTGCACGTCATGGACAGGACGTTCACGTGGTCATATGTGCACTACTGACACGACTGCTGGATGAAAACCTGTTCCGCTGGCTGATTGTTCTGCTTCATCGTGCACGGTCGCAAGGCGATCTAAAGCACTGGCGAGGAATCGAAGTTGGGCACGTGCTGCGATTCTGGGGAGAGCGTATTATACACTGGGGTCGGGGGATGCTACGTGAGGGCGAAAGCGGCGATGCCGCACAAAAGCTTCAGGAGATCTTTACGAGCGAGGGGCGATCAGTAGACGCATCTGGTCATATTGACCCAGGTGCCCCAGAGTTGATGGACCTGCTTTGGCGAGAGATTGGTGAGTTGCGTTCCGGCTACCAGGTCTAGCAACAGCTAACGTTTGGATTCATGTAGAAAAAGCTGAAGATCTTTCTACCACGTTAAATCCTCCAATCACGTCTGACAATCGAGTTTCCCGCAGGATACATTGGCCTTGGCGGAATCGGCATGCAAACGATGAGGCTGTATAGACTCAATCAAGACTCGTCCGCGTTCGCCTTTCGCACTAGATGCCATTTCACATCAATTTGTATAATCTCTCTGTATTCATTGATTCAGTCCGGGTTCGTGGGAACTTACGTTCAAACGTGTGACTCAAACGCATGATCACTCTGCCCAACTGAATGAGGCGGGTTGGAAAGCGACAAGCTCAGGTTCATCCGGCATTCTTCCAACTGAGGTTCCACAGTCTGGGACCTAAATATCATCTCTCAAAACCACGCGGACCAGTTCAAAGTATTCATTCAATCAATCCTGTACAACAGACGCTTCAAACAATATCATAGATCGTTACCCACAATTCTTAAAGCTTGGACTTGATCTCCTCGAACGCCTTCTGCAGTTCTTCCTTCTCCAGCTTCTGGGTCGGCCATCCAATCACAAGTCCCTCTGTGTCTGCCGCAGAAGGCTTGGGGATTACATGGAAATGAACATGGGGAACCACCTAGCACAAATATCTCAATATATGGTATAGCGTTGGTGCAGTGGCTGGGCTTACCTGGTGAGCGATCTTCCCGTTGTTCTACATAATACAGAGGTTATGTCGGCCACATCAGAGTTCTAAGGGAGAGCGCACCTGAAGGATGTTGTAATCCGTTGCACCGGTCGCGATCGCAAGCTTCTTCGCAATCGGTAGCGCGTCCGCAAGGTACTCGTCAGGAATATCATGTAACTTCTCTCCATGATCTTTCTCAACAACCGTCAGACTCTATTCATCAAAATATTGGATGAGAGGCACTCACATTTGGGAATAACTAGACAATGTCCTTTGGAGAGAGGGCCGATGTCGAGGAAGGAATATCTGGACGAGGAGTCGTCTAAATGTAATGGTTCCCACAGCTCAAACGGAATGCAACTCACGAAAGTGACGTCTCGAGTAGCTTCATACTAGGAATTTCCCCTACATCAGTCAAAGCGTGTTATAGGTATAACAAAACAGAACATGGTGCACGCGTTAGACTTGCCTTTGATGATTTTGCAGAAAAGGCAGCTACGTAACTGCCAAGTCAGATTGAATGCAGGGCAGGATTTAGCGGGATTAGCATTACCTGGCGAGCGATGACATCTTTGTGAATATATAAAGCCTATAGGGTGGCTTTCGGAGACTTGTCGACGAAGAGGTGATGATCGGTTGGTCGTGGTCAGCCGAGCGTGGCCAAGACCCTAACTATGACGTCATGGATATTACTACCAAACACTAGCAAACACTTCCATCTCAAACTGCTGTCTAGCTTCAGTTCTATTTCCACCGAGCGACCTTATTTGTGGGATCCCTGCCGAGACCGCGAGTAATGCTGGCGTGTGCTATTTATATACGGTCCAATTGGCCGGCCAGTTAAGTCTCGAGTTAGGTTACCGATTATGCAATCATCGGTTAGGATGGGCACTCGATATCTACAAGACATGTTCTGAAGCTAATTCCTTGGACCTTTCGATCTATCTCAGACAGTGCTAATAGTTTGGATTTATTCCTGTCAAAAATCAAGCAATAATCGTGTCGCTGGTCCGATCCTTGCACGAACTCATATCGGCTGGAACAACTACACCTTGCTTGGCATTCAAGCAAGCACTATAGAGCGTCCAGTTACAAGTGATATTTGGCCTAGAGCTTAGACTTGATCTCCTCAAACAACTTCTGAAGCTGCTGCTGATTAACCTCTTGCAGAGGCCATCCGATCACAAGCCCCTCCGAATCGGTCACAGAGGGTTTAGGGATTATGTGAAAGTGGAGGTGTGGAACATGCTGGCAAGGTCAAGTCAGTTCTTGAGTTATGAGAGCTAATAATGTTTACGTACCTGATGCGCAATCTTGCCGTTATTCTTCAAAGAGATTTACGAATAAGCTCCTCATTTCTGTGAGTGTGGCGAGACATAGCTTCTCGTACCTGAAGGATGTTGTAGTCCGTTGCGCCGGTTGCTACGGCAATCTTCTTGACTATAGGCAACAGGTCGACTAGATAATCGTCTGGGATATCATGAAGCCTTTCGCCATGATCTATAAAAATCAGAGTGCTCAGTATATCAATCCTAAAGTTTTCGAGAGTGACTGACACTTAGATATTACAAGAGAGTGGCCAGTTGATACGGGACCAATGTTCATGAAGGCATAGCTTGGTGTGAAGTGAGAATAATGTATAGGGCTGAGTTGTTGGCCTTCCTTACGAATGGTCTGTTTCTAGCAGCTTCATGCTAGGAATTTCTCCTAAAATCGAGAAGTAAGAACGAGTTGAATGGTTAGCCGATGCCACGAAAAGCGACGTACCTCGAACAATCTTGCAGAAGATACAGCTACATGTGCAACGAGTAAGCTTAGGTTAGTATAGCGGTGGTAAAATCGTACTCATCAGAGGGGGCCATGTTGTTAATAATGTGAAAGGGGGCAAGGTTATCGTAGTATTTATTTCAATGTGTGGGCTTATATACGACTCGCTAGCGGTTAGGTTGGACGCATGGGCCGGCCAGGCGGACACCGGAGCCTAATAGATATCTGATTACATAAACATTTGTCGGTGTATGCGCTTGAAGATCGCTTGTATTCCAGTACACTCCTATCCCAGGCGTTGAAGCTGCATATTCTCGGCAGAGCTACAACGTGCTCCGCGATGAGTAACGTCCAGTAATAAAAGTCCCATGCCGTAAAGAAGTTTGTTTGGTCACTCCCATACTCTCCTTTCCTATGGCATTAAATCTCCTTGAAGAAACTAATCATAAAGGGGCGAGCGAACTAGCATCAGATGATCAACTCCGCCACCATGCATCTGCTATCACTTCATGTTCTTGGTGTAGCTCTAACTATACCCCCAGTGATACTTATACATCCAAAATCTACTACAGAATGCTGGACTTGATTTTGAGTAAGTTCTGTCGTTCGTAAAGAAAAATAAGACATACCAAAGTTAGTTTGAGTACTTTTGTCATGACCACTATTAAATTGCACATCCAGGCTGTGTTACTCTCAGCGATATCCACGGTGTTCGTTTTTCTCTGTCTTATCCACGCCTGAGAATCCAGATCGTTGATCCAGGTTTACAGATTGGTGCTTGAAAGCCCAGAGGACCTCAAGCCTGATCCAAAGGCTCTCCGTGTACAAACTCCGATAGCGACGAGTATGTGAGAGTATTATCCATAGTCGGACTAGCCGTGAATCGACACGCCTCCACACCGTTCGGGGACATCGCGAGGCAATACTTTTCTGCTCGCATTCGGGCAACGCTCTCTGCAAAGCATACTATTTCGGTAGTCCCGTTAGGACTTGCTGCACTTTACGTGCCTTGTGATGGGAAAGTTTATTCGAATCCATTAGAGCGTTTGGGCATAGTGTCAAATCGCTCATTTGACCTTGATCAAAGTGACAAATGTTGCCGTTCAATAGCGTCATTTCGAAACTACGCCAGCATGGAAGGACTTTTGACAATTTAACCCGCCACAAGTATAGAGCGCTCTCTTACGAACGTCTTCCAAAATGAATGGAGAGAAACTGTTGAGTTCTGAGCTCTCAAGAAATGGAACAAAGGTGGCATCTGATGGAGACAATTGTCCTTAAGCGCTTGATCGTTGAGGTCATTTCTTGTCAACTGCCGTTTACTACATTAGATATTGAATTCTCGAGGCGATTGGGTCTTTTAAAGGCCCTCTAGCACCTCTTATGATTGTCTGAGTGATTTGCTGCGCTCTCGTCTTCTGGCTTATGACCATGGTGCATTGTGGACTCCCCGCAAATTATGGACATATTTGTTATTAACACTTTAACCACTGATCTTTCTAAGCTAAATAATACTGTAAGCAACTTATACTACTTGTCTACGATCTTTGGTTTCAGCAGTAGCTTGAGGAGAGCGGCTGAGAGGTGTATAATAAGGACATTCGTCAGAGAAAAACACCAGCTAAACCTAGCCCTAACCTAAGTAAACACGCGATGTCAGAAAAATGAATAATAAAAAGGGTTGAGTTATCACCCAC
>MU132240.1:29313-45888 GCA_015039395.1 Ceratobasidium sp. AG-I
GTCGGTGTATGCGCTTGAAGATCGCTTGTATTCCAGTACACTCCTATCCCAGGCGTTGAAGCTGCAACATCTCGGCAGAGCTACAACGTGCTATGCAATGAGCAATGTCCGGTAATTTAAGTTCCATGCACTGAAGAAGTTTGTTTGGTCACTCCCATACTCTCCTTTCCTATGGCATTGAATCTCCTTGAAGCAAGTAATCATAAAGGGGCGAGCGAACTAGCATTAGATGATCGATTCCGCCACTATGCATCTGCTATCACTTCATGTTCTTGGTGTAGCCCTAATAATACCCCTTAGTGATACTTATCCATCCAAAATCTACTACAGAATACAAGACTTGATTCTGAGTAAGTTCTGTCGTTCGTAGAGAAAAATAAGACATAACCAAGTCACACATACAGTCTTCGTGAGTTATTTTGAGTACTTTTGTCACGACCACTATTAAATTGCACATCCAGGCTGCGTTACTCTCAGCGATATCCACGGTGTTCGTTTTTCTCTGTCTTATCCACGCCTGAGAATCCAGATCGTTGATCCAGGTTTACAGATTGGTGCCTGAAAGCCCAGAGGACCTCAAGCCTGATCCAAAGGCTCTCCGTGTACAAAGTCCGACAGCGACGAGTATGTGAGAGTACTATCCATAGTCGGACTAGCCGTGAATCGACACGCCTCCACACCGTTCGGGGACATCGCTAGGTAATACTTTTCTGCTCGCATCCGGGCAACGCTCTCTGAAAAGCATACTATTTCGGTAGTCCCGTTAGGACTTGCTGCACTTTACGTGCCTTGTGATGGGAAAGTTTATTCGAATCCATTAGAGCGTTTGGGCATAGTGTCAAATCGCTCATTTGACCTTGATCAAAGTGACAAATGTTGCCGTTCAATAGCGTCATTTCGAAACTACGCCAGCATGGAAGGACTTTTGACAATTTAACCCGCCACAAGTATAGAGCGCTCTCTTACGAACGTCTTCCAAAATGAATGGAGAGAAACTGTTGAGTTCTGAGCTCTCAAGAAATGGAACAAAGGTGGAATCTGATGGAGACAATTGTCCTTAAGCGCCTGATCGTTGAGGTCATTTCTTGTCAACTGCCGTTTACTCCATTAGATATTGAATTCTCGAGGTGATTGGGTCTTTTAAAGGCCCTCTAGCACTCTTATGATGGTCTGAGTGACTTGCTGCGCTCCCGTCGTCTGGCTTATGACCATGGTGCATTGTGGTCTCCCCGCAAATTGTGGACATATTTATAATTAACACTTCAACCACTGAGCTTTCTAGGCTGCATGTAACTCATATCACTTGTCTACGATCTTTGGTTTCAGCAATAGCTTGAGGAGAGCGGCTGGGGGATGTATAATAAGGACAATGTGAGATGCCCAAAGTGGCAATTTGAATAGTGTTATGTTACTATGCCCAAACGCTCTATCAAAGTATATCAGCTTGAGCCCATCCTCGATATACTTCACCCAGTGCCACTAGAGCTATCAATGAATATGCGGGTGAACAAAAGTAGTAGTAACATGAATAACGGCGCAGACAAGCCTAAAGGACACGAAACCACACAGTATGCATTCGTTCTACCCAAGCTCCGGGGAATCAATCAACCAGTCTTACAATCCTGTTTGTGCCCTGCTTTCCAATCCTTTAACTGGCAAGCCGACGAGCAATACCGAGCCTTCTTGCACTTGGCACATGTCAACAACTTCGGTTGACCTGGGCCACCACACGACCAGCAGGCGACATCGGAGTGGGCGTTTGCGCGCGGCACACTCGGCTTTCCGCGGCTAGTTGTAGGACCATCATCACTAAGATACCCGCCAACAGCTTCGAGATATGAAACCGCAAAAAGCGGAGAAATGGCAGCACGCGTGGCGTACGGAAGCAGCCCCTTCCACCGTGGCACGTCCCACTCTGCCCCCTCGAAGCCGATACCCTGGCCACAGCTGCAGATGGGACTTTGGTCGATCTCGAGCGAGAGAGGAATATCGCCAAGAGCCACGTATTCGCAATTGGGTGTATGCGTCCAGGTGCGGCATCGCTCGATGAATGCTGGGAGTATCTTTTTCCATGCCGCCAATTCTGGGCCCGCAGTTATCAACTGCTCGAACTCCTTGTCTTCGTCATGAAGATCCCTGATTCCTGGTAGCAGTAACGGCATCTGCTTTGTCGACAATGGGACAACAGCAACGTCGAGCACAACCGTTGATGAGGCGAGATCAAGTCGAATTCCGCCCACCATCACGATCGTGTAGATCCCAGTTTTTCCCGTAGGCTCGCACAGGCCGAGAACTCGGGTTGGCCCCTCAGCATAGTGCGTAAACATGGTGTAAATGCGTCTCTTTAGATTATTGAAGGCATGTTTCGGGTTGTTTTTTGAAGCCTCGCTGACCGCTCGTTCTCGATCTGACAATTGGAAGGCGCAATGAGTGGAAAGCCAGTCGAGCCTTTTGCTAGCTTTGGTATTGAGCATTGGCATGCGATCGAGGTGGATCTGATGAATAGTCCAAGGGCTGTAAGCCCTTGCTTTAATGATTGGGAAAGGATTGAGAGCGTATCCTCCGGTGCTGATTGGACCTGTAGGAGGGACTATGATCTGTGGTAGCGATTATCGTCAAGCAAGGTATATCATTCAAACAAACACGCCCTTACCTCGATGTAATGTGACTTGCGTGCCACACGCACCCGGCTGCTAGAACCCTGGATGGGATATGGGTATGGGACGATGTGTCTCGACTCTGCAACCGAAACCTCCATTGCGCACGGCGATACGTGTGTCGCTGAGACTTCTGCGCCTTTCAGCAGGGCTAATTGTTCGTCTCGTGAATCAATCTCAAGCCTCGCCGTTAACGACGCCACTTTACATCTCCCCCCCTCGAAATCCATGGCCACTTGGTGAGATATTAACCCTGGCGTAAAGGACAGAGGAGAATGGCCCGCAGCAAGGTCAGTGGCTCGTTGGACCTCTGAAGCAATGGCAGGTCGATCTCGGAGGACACGAACATGCCGCTTTGCCAAGAGATTCGCACTGAAAAGCTCAAGATTTGTTCCGAGTGACTTGAACCGCGCCAGAGATATGGGATTGAGCCTCAAAGCAAGGCATACCGTCGTGTTTGCGGTGACGAGAACATATGAAGATGCCCAGCATGAGATAATGAGGTCCGCCGTCCCGTGCACGCCCAGTGGATCCTCCTCGATTGCTACGCCGTTTAGCGCATCTGAACGAGTGATAAGTTTGCCCCAGATACCGTGCAGAGAAGAGCACACGTTTTGATAAGCGGTTCCGCCCATAATGTTGCACTGTAGTCGAGGGCTCCCAGCATCGTCCGGCATAAGCACCTGAAGTTTTGCGCGAGGCACCACCAACACAAGGCATACGACCGGCGGGACATTTTCCCACCCTTCAAAGACCGTTTCGTCAGGTCGCCCGATGCGGGGAGCGGACCGCCAACTAGGGGACAGAGAAGAGACAGTGTGAACTCCATGCAGATGGAATTGGAGACAGAGGTCCTGGTAGTGGTTCATGCCTAGAATTGAGCTATGGTCGTTCATAATAAGCCCCTGGAGCTCGTGCATAACACGATCCCAACCTCCATCCAGAACTAGTATTCGCTTCTGGATATGCTGTAATAGGATGGCAAACGTCTCACGATGGTAATGCGCTTCAGACATAGATTGGGCGGCCATCATAGTCGGGTTGCGAACTAGGTCGGGCGACATTCGCTCATGTTGTATATGCATGTATCCCGGCATATGCGTGCCGTGTACGCGTATGCCTTAAGCTTCTATCTTTCCACCCAGTTCTTAAGCTTGCGTGTCTACGTCTACTGTGTTCCATTACGTTCCATAGCTGTATGTATATAAGAGCCATAGGCTCGTTGGCTGAATTCATCAGCTCGTTTACTAGTTTATCCCACAACCGTAGGCTAAGAAGCCTTGAGTGTCCGAACGTTTCGGAGTCATCCTCAACAGCTCATCCCTGAACATCTGGGCGTATATATCAAAAAGGAGAATCGCAAGTTCCGTAGCTTTGAAAGATACAGGAAGGCTTTTGTCGCGCGCGTTGTGATCGCCAGAGGTGGGGTCTACCCAAACAACTTGTTCGTGATACTGGGGTATCTCTTTGAATGCCTTGAGAGTGACGATTTCGTGCATGTTGGAATGAGACGAAAATGAGGTGAGATAGGGAAGGGGGGCAAGTCCAACAAGCAGAGACAGAGATGAAGGATCTGCGCAAAGACGTTTCAGGAATGACTGTGTCGCATCCTCTCCAGAAGGCAGTAGTGTCTCGGTATACATAACAGATTTAGAGTCGGGGTGTTGTTTAAGTAACGGTTGAGTTACGACAAGCAGGTTGACAGCTCCTAGGTGGTCCATCAAGTTCGAGCTATCAATGACGTCAAATGACGTGGGCATAGACTCGCAGTGGCTCAAGTCGATTTGAGACGCTCGCCATGGAGCAGTGAATAGCCCTAGGTTCTCTTTCTTGGTGCGGGCAAGGATGTCTAGAGCTCGACATAAAGCAAGAGCTTCTCCAGAGAAGAATCGAATGGTGAGACAATCGGATTTCCTTGACTCGCGGAAAGCGCCGCACCAGTCTTTAAATTGCTGTTTGGAGATATCCATGGCAGTAGCGCCCGTAGGCTGATCTGGGAAGACGGGAGCAAAGGCGGGAGCAAAGTGAAAGCCTTGCGGGAAAGTCCCATAGTGTGGATTAAACCTTTCTCCCGCCATTGAATACACGAATGTTGGATTCAGCTCCGTCGCATCCTTGAGCTTGTTGACTTCGTTCTCCGAGAATGTCGTACCCGTCTCCCAATAGCGCTTGAACAAGATTGAAACCGGCTCCATGGCTTGATACCACATGATGCCTGCCGACCGACTACAGCTCAAATTCATTTGGGAAGCACATTTTTTGGATAACGCGGTCTGCTGTTGCCGAAGCTTTTTGAGACGGCTTGAGGAGATATTAGGAAATTCGGCGTAAGAGGTGAAATGGGCGTGGAGAGCAGAGAGGGTCTGAGCATCTACAACTTTGAGGAAGGCGTGGTATTTGGACTTTGTCCATTCCGCGAGCGAGCTGGATGCCTGGGAGAGCTGGACTGCGCAAGTCGTGATGAGAGTGGAGGCAGCAGTGTCGATATGAAAATGATAGAATATATCCCAGATACGCCCAATAGGCTCGTTTTCGTCGATAAGAACAAGAAGTAGTATATTGCGAGCTTAGCGATAAAAATATGTAAACAAGGTGTTAGGTTATTACGCTTGGATGATTACGTACCAAGGACAGCCGACTCCAAGTCACAACACGTTATGTCCATCTTTCGAGGTCCTAGCGAGAATGTTACTGTGATTTCTTTTACGAAAATACAATACGCTTACCGCGAGAAGTCACATCAGAATAGGTAGTGAATAAAATGTTACGAGGATCTCCGCAGCCCAACAGCAGTATATCTGCGTCTTGTTCGGGTGACAGGTCTTGCGTAAGAGATACAGCGGTGGTGTTTCCCATCGGGTAGAACATAGTTTGAGCCATCCATACTAAGGGATGCGACATGGTGAGATGTTCGAAAACCGTAGACGCAGGTGGTAGAATTTGGCCCAAACGAGTAAGGAGTCAAGTGTAACAATGCAAGCTACGAGGAAGATGCGCAGTGTGGAACAGTAGAGGTCTGCGAGATTAACCCAGTAAGGCGAAGTTTTCTCTCTTTCTCGGACTCCGCCCCGATGTGGCCCCTTGGTGGTCGTGGGGAGGGAGCCCAGAACACGTTCAGAGAGGGTTATGTAAAAGCGGTGTGCCACTAGATCGAATTACGGCTTCGATTACAATATATGTGCTCGATCAATATTTACTAGATTTGTGTGGTGGGTGGGTGGCCTTGGATAGGGCTCCGTGAGAAACCGGAAAACGCAAACCGGTTTGAAACAAACACTTCTAAACATGTGTTTGCAACAGCATCTTACCGTTTCTAACCGGTTTGCCAGAAGATTCCACGTGACTCTCGTGATCTCTCGCGAATTAGTAATACGTGCGCATATGTGCTGAGAAACAGCCATCGCCACTTGAATCCCGCCACCACACCCACCATCTTCATGTCGCTCTCCCAAAGCTCTTCTCGCACTCAGACTGGATCTATTCATACGTCCCTTGACCCTCGAATCCTCGAACTCTTGCGCCACCTTCGTGACCTACCTACTTCTCTCTCCGATCACCCTAGCATATACCCATTTACAAGCTTCACGCTTGACCCCCATGATACCGAGCGTTACGGCTCTGTTCAAGGAGCTTTAAACCATCGACTTGAACTTATATTTGGGTCCCGGACTGATGGTCGCTTAATCAAATTTCGGGGGAGGGGATCGTCATTAGAAGCAATTGTGTATATATTCTACAAATATATCAACGGGGAGGGTGGAGAGAACCAATTGTTATGGAAATGGGTTCAAGACTTAACTGATGCCGCAAAGGAGGCCATCAGTAATGTGAGTTTTGTATTCAAACTTGTATTCGGACAGTGGAGCTAAATCTGATATTCGCACTAGGGGCCTCCTCCACCAAAGGCTACCGCGACAAGGCCACGCACCAAGCGTGGCGGCAGGAAAGTTGGTCAAACACTTATAACAGACTCCAATGAGCCTAGGACACGACCCAGTGAGAGTCGAATAAGGGCAGCAAAGGCTGCAAGCGCCATACGCGTGAGTTGGGAGTATGAATCAAATGTAACGCTTATACTCACGTTCTTGTTTAATTCTATAGTATCCTCATGATCCTGCAGACTTAGAAGATGAACCGCTGGCATTGGACGCGGGCTGCAGGCGTATCCGTAACGAGTTTCTTGATAGGATCTTGATTCCATGCCACTCTATCATTGACCCATCTCGCCTGCGGGTTCGCTGCCATGGCACTGGTTGTGGGTGGTCTTGGGCGGAGCCACGAGCTTCCGCCCGAGTTCTACGACACGCTCGAGAATGTGTGGGACTTGAGGAGGATCTGCGTAAGGAAGCAAAACAGAAGAGTGGTTCTCTCTCATTGGCGTCCAAGCTACGGAGCACTCCAACAAACGCCACCTCAGAGGCTACTCCCACGAGCTCGGAAGCGCAACCAGAAAAAAGCATGAGGGCAAATCATGCCTTGCTTAAGTGGTTATGCGATCGAATGATCCCGCCATCTGCGGTAGACAACCCAAGATGGCGAGACCTTGTGAGCGCACTTGACCCAAATGCTAGCACCGCGTCCGGGACAACTATAACCGACAATTTTGTTACTACCGAGGCTGCACACATTCACCAAGAGTCGATTAATCAGCTCTCTCAAGAGGAGCAGTTAACGCTTTCGTATGATGGCGGAACAACTCGAAAGCACGAGTCTGTGTACACGGTTCATGTCACTACTCCTTCCACTCGAAGCGCTCATTTGATGGAAGGTAACGAAGCATCTGGTGTCTCGCATGCTGCTGAGCACATCTGTGGCGTTCTAGATAAGGTATATATGCATTATATTTATTTGGCATTGTTGAGGTTTAATCGAAAACCTTTCGATACTCAAGGCTTCTTAGTGCGTACAACGCAGTGGGGGAACTAGTTAAGACACTATAGACAAGATGTATATAGCAGACGAGCCGTAGGCTCTTTATATACATGTAGTAACCATTCAGACACGTAGCATACACGTAAGGTCATTAACAGATAAGGCAACTTACACGCATATAGTACACGTAGTATAAGACGCATATACGTGTACATATCGTGTTACAACAGGCATCGCTTTACTGACATTTTATTTAGTCTTTGAAAGAGGTTGGGGCTGAGCGCTTCGCCTCCATTGTTTCAGACAATGCGGGGAATACACGAGCCGCTCGGACACTGATCGAGCAGGAATATCCTTGGATTATTGCACTTCAGGATGCGCGCCATTTGTTGAATAACGCTGCCAAGGACGTCGGGGAACTCAAACACTTTCAGCCCTGCATTACGAAGCTCAGATCAATTATTACCCATTTTCACTCTTCTTCTTATGCCTCTCGTCACCTTTCAGCCCTTCGAGTAACTTATCATATAAATGAGGGGCTCGTTGCTATTGGAAAAACTCGATTTGCTTCTTATTACTACGCCTCTCGTTCAACGCTGCGTTGTTTACCTCTCATCCTCGAACTCCTCTCTTCAGGTGTCTTAGATCCCAAACCAGTGAGTTTAAATCACACTTAATGTTCAAATACGAATCTAATCTATATGATAATAGGTTTCGCCTATTTACTGGATGCTGGACCGTACCGAGGCGCAATCCTTCAAAGAAGAACTCACCCAGCTAGTGACAGTGTTAGAACCGTTTGCCCGATCGATTAAATGTCTCGAATCAAGCCACTCGACCCTCTCCGATGTGTATCTGTTCTGGTTAGCAATACTCGCTCGCTTCCGGGAGATTACCAACAGCAACCAGAGTTTGACTGGAGTTGGGTTGCCGGACTCGGTTATCGAAGATATCACTAGTATTTTGAATGGTCGACATGCTGAAATGTTCCAGGGGCAATCTGGGCAGGTTTGTTCCGCCGCTTTCTTCCTTGATATTCGTGCGTACACTTGTCATTCTATATATACACCTCCCTGAACAACTTTCCTTTGGGGTTTATAGGTTACCGAAGCTCGGATATCATGCTACGCCATCCTACACGATTGTTGTCTGAAATATGGAGAAGCCAACACTTTACCTCAGGTGCTGAAGCGCTACCCGATCAGGACCTCCGTCAGTCGCTTCCCGCATATACGATTGCTGGGGACTATCTCGTTAAGCTCCTGGGACGGGTCTATAACAAAGACCCCGATGCACCCCTTTTCGCTCGTTATGCGAGCTGGGCTCAAATCGAGACAGCCTTTCATAACCAGCTGGTACTGTATTCCCGAGGCCTCAGCCCGTTCCATCGAGCTCCCAAGGCGTCGACTGAGCATACATACTGGGAATCGCTTCGCTCTGTACCCATGGCGGAGCTTCTCGCACATCTGGGAATTATTCTCACCAGCATCATTCCTAACTCCATGGCCGAGGAACGAACCATGTCAACGCTCACAAAGCTCAATTCGCCAGATCGTGCTGCACAAAAGGTATCAACATTGATTGATATGGCAACAATCCGCCAATACTACAAACGCGAAGACAAGTTGAATAATCCGGTATGTGGATTCTATCCCATTATTAATTATTTACAGACTAACATATCGCATCAGTCGTCTTGCTCCTTACGTCCTACACCCCGATTTGCAGACCTTTCTCAAGTGTTGGGAAACTTCGTGCAATTGGACGCTTCGGATGTAGTACCCGGCAGTGAGAAAGAGGGCATCGAGAGCACCCTTGACCTTACAGAGGTTGGATTCATACAAGATAGCCCACTGAGCGAGGAGCGTGAGATGACACCTCCCCCTCGAGGGAACTGACATCAATTCGAGGTCGAGCTGACCGACGGGGTTTCACTATCCTCTAAACTCCTAACCGACATGATCTCTGACAACCCTGGTGTCAGTATCAGGCCTACTCGCCCAGCTGAATCACCGCTTGCTGAAAGTGCACCCCCACGAAAGCGCCAGCGGGTGGATGTCTCAACGCTCGCATATTAATATTGAATTTGTAATTACGATGAGTCATGAATGCAAACCGTTTGAAACTGTGACTAAGTGTTTCTAACAACACGTGTTTTCGGTTAGAAACTTGCAAACAGTTTCTCCCGGAGCCCTGGCCTTGGATGCTCAAGTTGTTTGGGATGCCGCGTGACTTATTCGGTTTATTTGGCTCGGATACAAATTGTGCCACTCACCTGCACAGCCTTGGCACTATGAAAGTTACGCTCACTGTATTCAGCAAATCTCGTCCATCGCCGGACGATCCTCGGCCATGAGGTCACCTTGCTTCAAGGTCACTCACACCCCGAAATGAAGCAGAATTCTGTGACGGGTCTAGACCCTTATTTAGGGTTCGCATTACTCAGACGACTACACAAAGCACTCTGTTGTCATCTCCACTGACCCCACCGTCGCCAATCTTTATTCGCCGCGTGCTTGCAATAGTTCTCCGTCGAAATTGAAAAGTTCTACATTTTCATACGTAAGATAGAATGTGTTAGATTCTTTCAAGTCCCTTTTATCTTCGGCGTCAGTGTGACCGCACCGATGCACAAGTGCCTCGGAACTGCACATTGATTGTTACACTATCTAATCTCCCGGTACTACATTATAGTTTGAGCATACTCATAACATAGAGAACCGGTATCATTGTTGATAACTTTGTCGACTTACATAGGTATATACAGCGCTGGTGTTGGTCTCTCTCAGGCTCTCGTCTTCCGCCACAAGTCTGTAGTAAGGGAACCTTGTAGATAATATGTCTTTGAAATCCCGTAGCGACGGTATCGCATAGTGTGCAGAGCTGCGTGACAAGTCAAAGTAGGCGTTGAACAGTGTGACCAATGTCCACAACGACAGCACTTATTGTCTGTCCCTGAGATCGATAGTCCATGAACGAACAGGCAGCCTTCAGTGGGATTGAGTCTAACAATTGACTTGTTTGTGTTCTCTTGACATTTACTGGCGGAGAGAGTGTGGCGTCGCTGGGGCGAGCATTATTGGCTCGTTCGGTAAGCTAGATCCCGTTTGGTCAACCGAAAACACATTCAGATGAATATATTATATCAGTTTTCGAAAGGTTATCAACTTGCACCCGCTTTTTTCATGCATTCGGTACTAATCACCCGTGCGAGCGCCCAGAATCATACAGTATCGCATGTGTAGCGTATTGGGTAGTTCATCGCAGTACTCAAGCCATAGTGTGCCCTGTTTTTTTTTTTATCTTGAGTCACTCCGATACAGTTTTTACGCTACATAGATCTCTCTACGACAAGTGTGCTTATTCAAATAAACTTTTAATGCTGAAGCTAGGTCCACCAATCACTCCCAGGTCAACCTATGGCGAGTGTATGCGTGTTATTAGACCACAACAGTCATCTTTTACGGCCAAAACAGCCATATGTCTGAAACAGAGAGCCACAGAAAGATGTGGAGCGCCTGGCATAGTATCTGCCAGCGAGACCGCTACGAGACACGGCACGTATGAGAGACGCTGCGCAGCACGAAGTATTCGCAGAATAGCCCAAGGAATTTGAGGGGGTTTAACCAGCAACAGTGTTCTTAACCTTTATTCAAAGGGTTCCAAAGGTAAAGATTTACAGTTACTGTACCATTTCGACCTCGGCATCGTTCCCTGACCCCCAAGACATTGACGCGACGCGAGATTTTGATGGGTCCCCCATCTCTTCCCAAGCTGACGCAGGGGGACATTTTAACTTAGAACTATCAAATTTAGACCCATTAAGGCTCGATGTAGCGTCGGTACTACAACTGATATGCAATATTACAGTGAACGAGTCATATGTGTCATTTTGTCATTCCATTTCTGCTGTGAAACTTTCTACATCTTTCCTGTCTAAAAGTCCTGGGGCAATGTATGGTCAGTTACGCAGGCTTACTATACTCGTACCCCTCGCTTTCATAACTATATAAATCATTATCTACCCTTGTTGCCGAACCAGGAAGGTTGTTGAGTTGGGTTGCGTGTAAAGCCTTTCCAACCAGTTAAGGGGCAGTGATTTCTGAATCCGCTCGAATAAAAATGGAGTTGGTGTCCAGCTCCTCTTCCTGGCATGTGGGTACCGATCTTCCATGCATAATCTCCTGGTAAAATTCGAGGTCTGATGGGTGTATTCCAATGAGATTTTGTTAAGCTCCACGACGAGCCAAGCTTCCATTGAGCAATAAAACGCATGAGAGTTCAAATCTAGGACTTACCGAATAGTTGAAAGTTGAGTATTGACTGGAAGGGGGAGCATGAGCCAGAAATTGAATTATACGAGTCCTCTAAGACGGAAATGTCCCCCAAAGATATGGACGACAGCCCCAAGTTGAGAGCGATTGAACGGACCGAGGGCTTAGACGATGAAGCGGACAGCCAAGCAAATCCAAGAAGTGCACAGGACAGTACCTTCAAAGAGAACCTCCCAACACGGCTGCTCGAGCTGCAGCATCTACAACGCCAGGGGATGTATGTTAATGTTAGAACTGATACGCTTTATTGAGCTGCTGCGTGCTGTACTCGTAAGTGAGCCGCTTCAGTAGGATTAACATTATTGCACGACCCAAGTGCCTGGCCGGACCAATAACATCACGTCCGGGACGCTGACCGTACGCGGACCTTTCGGCGATGTTATTCACGTCTCAGACACAGACCTTTTCCGGTGGTCGGGGTCTCCTTTATTATCATTTCCCTGTCCCAGCCATGCGTATCATCTCGCTTGTAGACTAACATCATGTATGTTAATGCAAGCGTTGAATAACATTATCGTATTTACACCAATAACATCGTCAATTGCTGATGCTAGAAACTATTGGGAGCTACTATTAGCGCATTTCAGGCAGTAATCAGTAGTCCAATATATAGGGGTGGGGAATAAAACATCGAATAACATCATGACTGCACGCGCCGGAGAACATTATCGCAGCCATGCCAATAACATCGTCGCTCACTGACGCTAGAAACGATT
This sequence comes from Ceratobasidium sp. AG-I, assembly GCA_015039395.1. Taxonomy (NCBI): domain Eukaryota; kingdom Fungi; phylum Basidiomycota; class Agaricomycetes; order Cantharellales; family Ceratobasidiaceae; genus Ceratobasidium; species Ceratobasidium sp. AG-I. The sequence continues at coordinate 41,893 of MU132240.1, forward strand.
ATAAACTAAGCTCACAATGGCTAAGAAAGTAAGCAAAAGTAAGCAATAGTACTACTATTTGATACATTGGGGGCGGTGAATGACGCATCGGATAACATCATTATATGCGTCTACATGTCTCCGATGTGCGCAGAACATCATTCACAGTGTATGGATAACATCACGCATGGCGATATCCGTCGATGCTAGGAATCATTGCTTGCGGGTATAAGCATATCCTGAACAGAAATCAGTCCTATGGTAATAAGAGCGTGACATGTCAGCTCGCATTTCATGATGTTATCGTGCTGGACGCTCTGATAGCATCATTAAATGGGCGGTGATGATGTTATCCCCAATTGTGTGTGCCAAATACTACTTTCGCCGCGTGTATTGATAAAAGCTAATTCATAGGTGCTGAATCCGTATACAGGAATGCTACTTCGGCGAGCATTATCCCATGCTAACAGGATGTTATCGCCATAAACTTTCGCACACCGATAACATCATACCCAACGCGTGGGGATTTTCCTGGAATTGTATACTCATTGCTTCGGATGTAGTGATATATAAATACATATATCTATAGGACTAGGCGTGCGTTGGATAACATCATCCTGCACTCAGTGGATGTTATCGCTGTGGGGCGAAAATAATTCCACGCACTGATAATATTATCCCCAGGCGGAGCTAACATTATCGCTACGAGTTTAGCCTGGCATAAATGTGTTACACATATCTATACAATGCAGCTATTATCAACTGCTTATACTGTTATGCGGTACTAATAATCCGATGTTATCCCCCCAGTAGCGCGATAACATCATCTGCGCGCTCTCATATAATCTCCCTGCGCATATAGCAGCCTTCTGATCGGCTGACTTTTCAGACATTATTATTTTATACCTCACGCTTGTTGATGATGTTAGGTTTCACTATCATCATTTCAACCTCTGGGGTTGAGCGTATCGCCCATGGGATGTTATTGGGTATTAACATCCTTCTGGCCACAGAATACCTCGCCTCTGGATAACATTATCTTGTATGCTACGACTGTTTTGTGCTAATGCGTCGTTTTATGTATTAAGATGACATACCCTCTCGTTTGTCTCGTGCTTGATGTTATTAGACGCTAACATCATTTCAGCGACAGCTCTCAACTTCTTGTGATAACATTATGGGCCGATTGTAATTATCTTCTAGGCTTGGATAATGTTAATAATCCAATATGCTAGATAGGCTTACTCTCCTAGGCATATTTTGACCGGCAGGTGCGCTGCGGAGAGCTTTATCATAATGTAACTTCGCGACACCTTGATAATATTCAGGGTGACTCGAGAACGTCTCGACACTCAAAGCTGCTTAGCTAGTAAAGCAGTGGATAGGATAGCTAGTGAATGGAATGGATGTATATAATTCGTTTCAATACATGGCTTTTTATACTAAGCATTGGGAGCGTGTATGCGCTCGTTTACAAGCTGTAACCGAGCGTGTAACTACATAAATTGAAAGGGGACGCGTACGCGTAGCATACTATAGAATGCGAGGGGTGGAGATAGGAGAAACTGAGGGAAAAGATAGGGGACATGACGGGGCGTCGATGGACGCTGAAAGCGGCCATTGACTCCTGGTCACGTGATCGTCTACCGGCGAGCGTAGCTCTGCACGCCGGTCGTCCTCAATAGATAACCTCAACTTGTAAGGCTAGGCGAGAGGTGACAAGTACTAACATTATTCCCCTGAGCACTACAGCGGCGCATTCATAACATCCCTGCCGTAAGTAACATTATGCTGTCCCCTGGAGCATAGCCACCCATTATCGATTTCAGCATAGCATAACGCCCTGCCATGTGTTTGATGTTAGCTGCAGGTAACATCATTTCAGCGACAGAACGCACCCGTCGGATAGCATCACAGGATGTAAAGCATCAACTCGAGTGAACATGTATCATAGTTTTCAAGTCAATGGTAATTACAATTTAGTTGGCCTAGCATCTCGACTGCCGTGAAAATGATGTTACTGGCGAGTACCCGGCCTATGATGCTGGCCGTTGCGCCTATCACTTCATCGGTGCGGACTGTTGGATAATATTATTGTTTCTAAGCGATTTCTTGTGACGTGAGGGTAATAAAACTCTTGTAAACACTAAATAAATTCGGGCATTCGGTACATGATACTAAGTTAAAGGGCTATTTCCGACGCTTCTGTGCACCTTCGTTGTTGGGCTTGGTTCGCCCCCTCAACTGCATCCCTGATGCTTCTTCAGCAGCGGCAGCGGCGGCGGTGGACCTCCTGGTCGCACGAGCCACAGGGAGAGGTCGCTTGGAGCCGGCCACGGGAAGAGGTCCCTTGGAGACGGAGGGGGTTGCACTGGGGCCGGGTGTGGAAGTGGCAGGAGCAAGAGTAGTGTTGGCGACATTGGGAGGATCGGTGTCGATAGGGGTCGCTTGAGTAGCAACGGACGCTTCAGCCACTTGCGTCTGGCTCGAAGGGACGATGGCGGCCGTGACGTTGGCGTTGGCATTGGTGTTGGAACTAGCAGGAGTGAGAGCCGTGAGAGGCATTCCTAAGTTTTGAGACGACGTATCAGATACAGCTTCAGTTTAGCAATACACAAGGATAAAACCCAGAGGGTTTCGTACCTTGAGTCACACTGGAACTTTCCGTCGATACGGAGACAGTCGCTCCATTGAGATCGCCGCTGCCCTCGTCATCGTCGTCAAAAACGCGCTCGATCGCTCTTAGGCATGCTAAAAATTAGAGTTAGATCGAGATTTAGATAAATCTAATATATCACTTACTTTGGAACCCCTTGGGCATTTCGTGCGGCCGAGGGTTGCCGAAGCAATACCAAAGCAGGCGGGCGTGTCACGTCTCAAATGGCCGACCCACCGCCAGCCACATCTGCTTTCGTTGCGCGCGGAGACTGGCATCGAGTGCGTGAGCGGCCTTAGCCCAATCGACAAGCGGGGAGACCAAGTTGTAGAGGGTCGGCCCATACGTGGGGATTTCGTCAACCAGCCAATTCCCTGGCAGGCGGTTCGACCATTCGGTTGCGAGGCGTTCGAAGGCGACTATCTCCTTGTACATCCAACAGAGCTCGATGGCCCCCTTGAGCAAACGCCGGTGCAGCTTGACTAGGTTGTCCCGCTCAACGTCACTGACGGTATTCGCCTGGTCTTCTGTGTCCCAAAAATCGGCTACAGCGGCGTCGAGTTGAAGAGCAGCACGTGCATTGAGCGCGACGTGAGGAACAAAGTCGATAACGGATGGGGCGGTGGCCTTGGCATGGTCCCAATCATACCGACGTGCGACAAAAAAGTGGACAAGAGGCTGTAAGGGGGCTGGCGCAGATTTAGTGGCTTGTCGAGCAGCTTGAGCGCCTTCATCGAGGTGAGTTGCGTGGGGCGCACCCAGCTTGCGCCACACTCTAAGCGTCCCTTCAAGCTTCGGTATCGCAGCGTCGAGACCGGCATAAATATCCTGAGAGCCACTTCAGCAGCTCTGGTTACCTTGACTCGACGTTCGTCGACGCAACCTACCTGACCGGTAACCGATACTCGTCAGGTTAGAGGTCACCACCCAAGGGTAACAACATCGCTGACTTGCGTCACCTTAGATGTTTTACTATATCTCTTACGCTGCAAGGCTGCTGAATGGCCAAATATGTACATGACTAGTCGTCATATATGTATACGACTAGTCGTCAGGTATGTGTACGACTAGTCGTCAGGTATGTGTACGACTAGTCGTCAAATATGTATATGACTAGTTGTCATATATGTGTATGACTAGTTGTCATATATGTATATGACCGGTTGACGACGCGTCATTTCAGACTGCAACCAGAGTAATGCAGCTGAGGCAAGACAGTGCAAGCAATAGAATGCCAGGGAAGTGTTGCTTTAGCTGCATTGCTCCAGCTGATGTCTGAATCGACATGTCATTGGCAGCAACACTAAGACAATGTGGCCTTAGTGCTGCTACTAATGACGCGTCGTCAACTAGTTGTATAC
>MU132240.1:65500-104439 GCA_015039395.1 Ceratobasidium sp. AG-I
GCTGTGAGTTTTGCGCATTTTATGAGCCCTTACACATTAGTTTGTGGTGACATTTGGGGACATGATAATTTCTGGACTAGCTCTTTAAACACACTTTGGCGGAGTAATTCGACACGATCTCGGCCAAATCAAGAGCTAAAAATACAAATAAAATGCCGAAATATGCGGAAGCTATGGGCGCTTAAGTGCCGAAATTCGCGGGAACTTCGGGCGGGAATTGAGCCGTCGGCAGCCAATCTCGCTCCCGCTCCCGCTCCTGCAATGCGGAAATTTGCGGGAATATCACGTGCCGGAGTCCGGCACTTCCGCGTGCCGAAATTTTGGCCCGACATCCTTAAATCTCAGGAAACTTAACCCGTACATCGCACCATCCAAGGACGAGGCAATATTGGATGAACATCACTCAAGGGTGCCAATAAAGATCTACTCCGACGGCTCCATGGTGGACGGAAAAGTAGGGGCAGCAGCGGTACTAATCAGGGAAGGCAGACAGCGTCAGGAGAAAGTGCTGGTGCAAATTTGCCCTGAATTGGCAAATCGTGTCAGTTAGTGGCCGTTGCACAGCCCGGGGGTAAATTTGCGCAAATTTGCGCAGATTTGCCGAGCAAATCAGGTGTAATCAGGTAAATTAGGTCGTATAATTCCGGGGGGGTGGTAAACCCGGCAAACCAGCAAATTAGGGCTAATGAGCGCTAATTTGCACCAGCGCTTTTTCCTGACGAGGACAAGACGGCGCGATACCACCTAGGACCAGACACCGAGCACGAAGTGTACGAGGCGGAAATAATTGGGCTCCAACTAGCGATCCACTTACTTGCACAGGAGAGGGAAGTCGGAGAAGTGGATATTTACGTCGATAATCAAGCAGTACTACGGGCACTCAAAGGCAAAAAGACTGACAATATGACAAACCTTTTCGTACAGCTAGGGCGACTACTCAGGACAGTCACTAATCGATTCATTGACGTGGAGATAAAAACACGGTGGATACCGGGGCACGTAGACGTAGCAGGAAACGAAAAGGCGGACAGGGTGGCGAAATCAGCAGCAACAGGAGAGAGGGGAGAACGCACGGAGGAGGGGGACGACGATGTAGAGGAGGATTTACCAGCACACTTGGAGGGGGGAATCAGCATCAACCCAACGGCGGCGAAGCGGACGTACAAGGAGAACTTATGGAGAACATGGAAGGGGAGGCTGGAAGGAACGGAAAGGACGGTGAGATTGCCAAAGGTGGACGACTCATATCTATCTCTAGATTTCTTTAAAAGAGCAAAGGATCTTTCTCGAACAGAATACGCAACGCTGGTGCAATTACGACTCGGACACTTTCCAACGGCCTCCTACCTATATCGCTTCAACCTCACGGACACACCTCAGTGCACGCATTGCTACGAGCGAGCAGAATCAATTGAACACTACCTTATGAATTGCACAGCACACCGAGCACAACGGAGGGTCCGAGACCTGGCGCTTGGGGCGGCGTCTAGGTCTCTAAAGGCACTACTTACCCCTGGGAAAGCCACGCGACACCTTATGCAATATATCTACTCGACGGGGGGGAGAAGAATGCCGAACAGTAACCGAGGTTAGCAAGAGGGGACGAGGCGGACGGAAGTGGAAGAGGCGAATACCGCCAGCGGCGCCGTAACAGAGCAGGAGGAGACCTAGGCAGGGGATATCGGGAGCCTTAAACAGTCAGGGAATGGCTGGATGACAGGGGGGCATAGCTCGTCTGGGTGATCTTAGGTACTGAGAGGCCTCGCGGGTTGACTCAAGGACATTTATTCACATATGTATATGTCTTACATAGCCGTAAGGCTCATAGACAATAAAATTGGAACCAAAAAAAAAAAGAAAAAAGTCCTCAAGGCCTACTGAAATCCCTGAGGATATGAGCTCCGCTTAAACAGCGAGGCTGTTCAACTAAGTAGTAGCAAACACATGAGCTATATGGAAACCCAGCGAGCTCGATTTCGATGGACTCACCGACGCGAGAACTGACTCGGCATGGGGCCGAGCTGATGGGTCGTGATCTCAGCATCTCGGCAGAAGCTCCCACGTAGAGGCACGAGATACCGAGTCTGCACGAATAGGCCCGAGAAAGGGCCAGTACCATTGGCACGTAAGAACACCAGGACAAGAGATCGATGAGACGAGAGGCGAACAGAAAGATGTAGAGACTCCAACCCCGGGCAAAGCTTCAAGAAATTCATCCAAAGACGAGGATTAATGAGAGGGATACACTGAGCCTTTTAAGTATGAGTCTTTGCTTTTGGTTCAGGTATTTTATAGTCGTTCCGGGGCAGAGCCCTATGGTACGACAGCAGGCGGTACAATGGGAACCAGAGAAAGTATGAGTCGAAGCGCACTGTCACATTACTTGCGTGTGATTCGCTACAATCGTCTTCCACTCAAACTGTCACTCTCCAAACCCTCAGCACCTTTGGTTACGAATGACTCCCCTTGTTCTGCTATTCTTCTTGAAGCTAGCCTGAGAGCAGACTGGACTTTAGTCAGGTTGGTGAGGGAGGCGGCCGGCGGCACAGGATGTGGAGAAATGGACATGCCTAGAGGAGTGGCTCGATTTAGTCCCAGAAGAAACCCGACGACAGCAAAGGAGGAGGTGAAAACCCGCAACATCACCGCAGCCCGAGAACACTGGACATACACCGCAGCCGGGATCAAATACCAGATGAAGCACCCCCGGGTCCTTGCCCACACTTTCATAGACAAGATCAAGAACCTCCCCCGCTCGCGGGCGACTCTCCTCTTTCAGCTCACCACCGGTCACGTGCCACTGCAGGCCCACCTTGCCCGCCTTCGGGCCGCCGACTCCAACGTATGCCCACACTGTAGCAGCGCTCCAGAGACCGTGGCACATTTCATCCTCCGCTGCTCGATCTTTGCGTCAGAACGACACCAGCATCTGACCTCCCGAGGTCTCGAATTTCTGAATCTCTCTTTTCTCCTCTCCTCGTTGTCGGCGCTCTCGCCACTGTTTTGCTACATACGAGCCACCGGTCGCTTCGCCGACATACTAGTTTAATTTCTGTTGTCTCGTAGTCTTTCCGTTTTGTTTTTCTGCTTCCCCGCTCTCCCTCTGCTGCGGCTAGTACCTGGTTTCTTTCTCGTCTGCAGGACCCCTCTTCGTTGCTACACTTCAGTTTTTCTGTGATATTCTAGTTAAAATGCCTCCCCCGTAGTCCGTCTCCTTACGTAGTACATGTACCCCCCTGTTTCCGTGTAGGTCGCAACATAGGGCGTAGCCCCAAAACGACAAAAAAATAAACTTGATTCCAAAAAGAAAAAAAAAGACTTTAGTCAAAGAGCTCTCAATCTGGGGCCAGCGACATATATGCTGAATCCATTCATTCGATCAACCGACTTGAATCCACCAGCACATTCCCCAACACTGCAAATCACAAAAACCGTGAAAATAATTAAAGCATTATCGAATGAAGCAATGCACCAGTGTTTTAGACTCATGAGATGAATTAAACAAGTTACAATCATACACGTGAAACCAAAAGTAACATATGAATTTGTATAGATAGAGGCGAGGCCGACGGAGCATTACTGGTTCCAGTGACAAAAGCATAATCATCAAAGCGGCAGTTGTCGGCTCGCTAGCGTATTGAGTAACAAACGGATCTAAATCGAACCTAGGCAACCATGCTTTCTAACTATGCAGTGCTTCTAACATTAGTCGCAAAAATATATGGATAGAGAAAATTGATTCACCAATACCAATACTGACGCCGCATCCGGTCGAGACGACGGGTCATGTTTCCAGCAGTTAATCAGAAGATCCCATACAGGCACTATCAGGGGTTCTGGCAGGGAGAGCACCTTCGGTTGCTTTGGCGGCTTCTTCCTTGAGATCGCCCGGTAGATTCCCATATCGCTTCGATACTCAGCGTACGGCACGTTCCCGGTGACAATTTCCTACTCGTGGTTATGCAGTCAGTGATATTTGTGCGATACGCCAAACCTACCAGCAGTGTCTGGAGGGAGTGATGTCAGTAGACGATTAGGTTAAATGTGGCTGGTAGACTTGTCATTCCGAGCGCGTATATGTCGGTGGCTTTCGTCCTTGACGCTACCGGTTCGGCTCCTCCCTCTGCGTTCTGTCCCTCTGGCTGAAAAAGCTCGGGTGCCTGATTGCGCCAGTTAGAGACCAGAATATAGTGATGTGAATTACTCGCCATCCATCGCAGAGTACCTCCGCCTTGTCTCGTGGTAGTGGAGAAGCGTAGAGTGCTATCAGACAATACCGCATAGTCGAAGTCGTTGATCTTGAGTATACCGTTGTCTGACACCAGCACGTTATTCTGAACAAGAGGAAGGATAGGGTGAGCGGATTGTGTCTAAAACATTTCGTACTAAAGGAAGCTATGAGATACTTGCTGCCTTCAGGTCGCCGTGAACCTCCGGTAGCAGGTCAGCTATTGTATGCGCAGCAGTACATCATCGGAACTCACCATCTCCACGCTATGAAGATATGATAAGCCTGAAGCGAGCTGTATGCACTGCAAGGGCGTTACTGCATGGAACACCACAGGAAGAAATAGAGGTACAAACCAGAGGATAACGCGGGGCCTCGGGACGTTGGGCAAGATAGTGTTTGAGGTGGCCGTTCTCCATCCAGGGTGATACCATGCCAAGTCCGCCTCGGAAAACAACAACGCCGAGCAGCTCTTGAACGTTAGGGTGCCGGAGCTTAGACCAGTGATGGACCTCGCGCATCGCGCGCTAAAGTGTATTAGGTATAAAAGTCAGAATACAATAATGCTGATGTTAATATACACCGACCTTAGCACCTTTCGCGTTGCCTGCCAGGAGCTTCGGTAATCGCAGGGTCTTGACCGCGATCACTGAGCCGTCGCCAAGAGTGGCGCGCCATACGTCTCCAAACCCTCCGTTCGCGATTGGCGTCAAGGAGCATTCGGCGGAACCTAATAAAGGGGAAACATCCGCACATCCGTGCTGGACGATACAGCCAAACATGTCTTCGAAGGACTTCGGTGTGCTCGTGAACGACCATCGGAGGGTGATGTATGGGAATAAGCGCTCACCATGTCACTAGTTACCATGTCAAACGAAGGCGTGCTTGGCGGCGCTTCCCAAACGCATATGGTGCTATCCCACGAACCAGAGACGATGCGTGTGGTATCGGGCGAGAATGCCACCGAGTAGACATCGTTGGTATGTCCCCTGAGTGGCTCGCCTATAGGAACGCCGGTGCGTGCGTCCCAGATGCGGATGGTGTTGTCCCACGAGCCAGAGACGATACGAGTACTGTCGTGTGAGAATGCCACCGAGAGGACAGAGCTGGTATGTCCCACGAGCGGTTCGCCTATGAGAGCGCCGGTGAGTGCGTCCCAGATGCGGATGGTCTTGTCCGACGAGCCAGAGACGATACAAGTGCTGTCATGCGAGAATGCCACCGACCAAATCAACCTGGCATGTCCCGTGAGCGGCTTGCCAATAAGAGAGCCGGTATGTGCGTCCCAGATGCGGACGGTGTGGTCACCTGAGCCAGAGACGATGCGCGAGTTGTCGGTCGAGAATGATACAGAGGTGACGCCACCGGCATGGCCTTCAAGTGGCTGGCCTATAGGAACGCCGGCGTGGGCATCCCAGATGCGGATGGTCTTGTCCGTCGAGCCAGAGACGATTCGGGAGCGGTCATGCGAGAACGCCACCGACCAGACTGTGGCGGTGTGCCCTATGAGCGGATTGGCTATGGGAGCGCCGGTCTGCGCATCCCATATCCGGATGGTAGTGTCGGCAGAGCCAGATACCAAGCAGGTACTATCATGCGACCAGGCTACGGATCGAACGCCTTTGGTATGTCCTCTCAGTGGACCTAGTACAAGCGCGCCAGTATGCACATCCCAGACGTGGACTAGACCGTCGAGTGATCCAGAGGCAACGCGCGTGCCGTCATGCGATACTGCGATTGAGTGGACAAGGCTGCCCACATTCCACTGTAGCAAAGGCGCCGTGTGCCTGGCAGCCATGGCTTGGCGCTGGGTTGTATTGGAGGTTGGAATGACAAATAGACCACCGAAGCCAGAAATAGACTGGGTTGAAAGCTATATTTGGCTGGACGGGCCAACATATAAGAATCTGGGCGTGAAGCGGGCGGCGGGGACGTGGTCGAGCGATCGGCGGTAGATGAGCAACCGCCGACACTGCCACATCAATGTGACCACGGAAGCATTGCATAAGCCAAGCCTTTGATTTCACCACCACCATCGTCATCCTCATACATCACTCGAAGAGTCTCCTTATACGACAGAACCTGAGCCAAGCTCACCCTTGTGTCTTAGACACATTTCTGGGCTACTAACTCTACTTGTATCACCTCATTGGCAGCGCACCCGCACCGATCTCCCGCTGCTTATCTCCAAGTTGCACTACCTCGAAGCGAAGTGGCCAACCGTCCACTGTATCTAGGGCAGCTCTTATTCTCGTCCAGCTCTTGCTTTGCATAATGAAGAAACAAATGTCTGGTACGTCCTCATGCGTTTATTCGGATTTTGCCTGAGCTGACGATGGTTGATAGCCAAATCCACGAGACCCTCGCTCGCTATCACTGAAATCGAGCATTTATTCCTCTGTCAGACACGCACATACGACCGTGAAGGAACCCTCACTCCCGCGCGGCTTGACCAAAGCCTTGTCACTTCTGACACACTCTTTCCCTCTCCGGTTCGCAAGTGATCTTCCCGTCGGCCTCACCTGATTGGCGCACGCTCCTGTAGCCAACCTATTGCACAATTTATTGTCGCACCCGGGGTTCCCTCGCACGATGTTCCGGTCCTTGCTTCCGTCGCTCGCTGTGCAGTGCTGGTCTAAGCTAGCGATCCGCTCCAAATACCGCTGCCTGGCTATGTCGAGGTGCCCCTTCCAGTGATTGGCTGACGAAGAACCGGAAAACCTAACCCTGGCATTACACGTACGTTTATCACCTCTGGCTGGGCAGGCGATATCCTCGCTCACGCGTTTATCACCGATCATCATGTTCTCGTTCTGGGGATGCTTGTCTTTCCCGCGCTATCCCAATCCTAGACTGAATCTTGAAAACAACCTGGTCCGAACCCTTCCACTCGCGCAGTATTTTAGCTTATAGGAAACGACCTGATGCGAGCCATTTTATTCTCGGCGAATGTCATCCAATTTCGGCAATCCGATCTACGTTGAGCTATCCTCGTCCGTGCTTGCGCTGCGCTCCATTCGAATCTGCAGAACTCCCTATAGAGATAAATATCTCATCACACCTCGTACATCATGCCTGGTCCATCCGTCAACGCCAGACCCTGCGGTGCCCGCCTACATTCCACGACTGTGTTCTCCGCTCTTTCCATGCCACCTTACCGATAACGCTGCATGGGACCGGTGTTCGTCGTGCTTTCAAAGTCAATCGATATTCTACCAGCAGCCTTCGGAGGACGTTCCTGGATTTGCGGTTACCGAGTGTCTCTGCCGAAACGATCTGCCGTGGTCTAACAAGACCGAATCCTCGTCGATGTTGGATGGAGCTGGACTGAGATTGTGGATAGCATGGGCGAGGGCGTTAATCTACTTTCCTGGAATTATCCGCAGGGGAGCTAGGTCTACTGGCGAGGTCCCAACACGCCAATCCATGATGGGAGGAACAGGCTGGAAGGCTCGTCGTCCGCGGCCCCTCTTGGAGACATGGAGGGTGGCGGAACAACGATCCTCATCTCCAACTCCTCCGGCACCGCTATCAACCTTCCGTTTGGTGCGAACCTGCAGGGAGGTGCCAGAATGTTCGTAGAAGGGACGGCGACGGTACATCCACTCGGCTCGATGGACTTGCGGGATTTCGGGCTGCCTCCCCTTTTTGGTAGTCCTGACGGATCTCTGTGCAAGCGTTGATGGCATTTGCTATCCAAACGACGGAACTCGACCGGTCTTCGTCGTCGGACTTTGTCACGGGGCTGGCATGCCTGTCAACTCTTGCTTTGGCCACGCGCATGCCTCGTTCCACCACTTCCTCGACTTCAATTGAACCACCTGTTGCTCCATCCTCGTTTCCTCGGCCTCGGCCTCTATTGCCCGCCATCCTCTTAGATTCCTGCCTGCAGCTGAGCAACCGGAGGCGTCGCGCGCACAAGCTTACTTCGTACATTTCGTTCTTAGTGAGTCTATATCCTCGTTCGATGATTAATATCTGACTCTTCTTTTTGAGACAGGTGTTCATTCAACCACCCCATTCGGATTCTCTGCTCCGTTATCTACCAACGACATAGCCTCTGCATCGTATCACCCCCATCCTTCCAACCCTACCCTCTACTTGGCCTGCCGACCTGACCTACCAAATCCAATTGTCATATACCGACCACCACACTTCGCACGCCGCGCGTACTCGTTTTCTAACGGCGTGCGCAGATCTTGCCGATTCCTCCACGCCGTGCCTCGCTGGCCTGGACTCCTGCCTTGATACGCCTCGTCATGTTGGGGCACATCGGAGGCCACTACCGCGGTCGACCGGTTCATGGGCGAGGAGGCAGGATTTGGAAAGTCGGTGCAGGATATGGAGTCTAGGCTGAACATCGAGCAGGCCGAGACGAGTTTGAGGGATGGGTTTGCACTAGTGAGGAAAGCCAGTGAAGGAGCTGGGCATGTTGCTCAAACGACCTATCCAGGTCGGTGAGGCTGCACGACCAGGAGCTAGAATCAGGATTCGACGATTCAGGAAGAGAGGCTACGCCGTTAGTCCGAGCGAAACCAGACCAACGTGGAGGTGGAGTATCACCACACGGCGCAGGCGGGCTCACTCATCGAGGAGTCCGGGCGAATCTTGAGACGGCGATGCCATAGGTCGAAGCGGTTTGAGGGAGAGAAAATCCGACTGTTGGATGGGGCAGCCAGGATGCAGGCTGCGTAGGCGGCTGGACAGTTGAGCAAGTGTGTGACGGGGTCAACATGGGGGAAGGGATCCCGAGATCGCGGCATTTTGGGACGTACAGGATTTGGCCCACGGAGAGCCGAATAGCGCGAGAAGCGAGGCCCGGAGGATGACAGATGAACTAGAGCCAGGCCTAGAACGATAGACGCGGACACAGTCCTTGCCGGATCGAGAGGAATGAGTGTAGGGGACATACACCAAGCTACAGGACGAGATCGAAACAGGGAACCGCGGATGGAGTTGGAGATGGGTTATAGGCGGACACCAGCCGGTTCGAGGTAGAGGTGTGTTGACTAGGTGATCAGCGGGTGGAGGTTGTTGGAGGGTTGGACAGCCACCAACGAGACTGGACCATCGTGCGGAGGAGTCAAAGGAGCGGCAGGTCACGCTTGTTCTTTGAGTGCGTATAGCGAGCGAAATGTCTGGTGTATGCCTGGTATCAGCACGAATTCACTACATATTTCCGTCGCTATGCGCTGTCCATATCGCCGCGCGGCCTGTTTTTGAGTTTACAATAGGAGCCAACTGTACAATCATGCTTAAAAGCTGCTCGGCGTGCGTGATCAAGATACTCAACGGCCGAACTCACCGCTTTGTTCATAATTCAAGAGTTCATGTTCTCCGCCCAAATGTGATTGGCATCAAAGTGTCCGACGGCGGTGACGTAGGCCTCGAGCCAATTTGATGGACGCCACAGGGCCTAGCTTAATGCCCAAATATAAATCCCAAGGCGCGTCATATGCTCAGCGAGGCATGGGTCCTTCAGACCAACGATGCATCGCGGCTGGAGATTTTGGTTGACTTGTAGCTAAGCTTGCTGCTATAGAACGTCAACGGAATCGTTGTAAAGTTACTACATAAATTCTTCTAATTCCAAATCGTTCACGCGTCCATGTGATCCGACCCTGACCATCTGGGGACCATTTGTCTGCCACACAAGGCTAACGACGACCTCCTCACTCTACAATCAACGACTTGGCTACTGGCTTTCTACATGTTACAACATGAGAGTGTAGAAACAACACATTCTGAATACCCCAGATATCGCAGATTGTATATTGACAGTGAAGGCTTGTAGCCTTTTATACATGTAACTAGATAATGTAAATACGTGTTCCACACGTATTCACTACTATACAAAGTAAGATACACGAGTACATGAGTCAGTGGGACACGTATGCATGACTATACGCGGGTCGCTTTGAGCTTATCCTCAACATAACACGATATGCACACGTATATGCGCCTTATACTACGTGTACTGTATGCGTGTAAGTTGCCTTATCTGTTAATGACCTTACGTGTATGCTACGTGTCTGAATGTTTACTACTTGTATATAAAGAGCCTACAGCTCGTCTACTATATACATCTTGTCTATTGTGTCTTATCTAGTTCCCCCACTGCGTTGTACGCACTAAGAAGCCTTGAGTATCGAAAGGGTTTTGATTAAACCTCAACATCTCACAATTACATCGGTGTTGCAATACTCAACTTGGTACAAACCGATACTGGGTGCCCAGGTTCTGTCTCGGAGATGATTCCTGCGATAACACTATGTGTCTATGACTTTTCCGTACCAAGCCACTAGAACCTTTCATGTCGTTAGTGTTTAGCCCTCGAAGCTCAGTGGTGTGTCTGGCGAGTAGAACAACCTCTCTCCCTATTGATCTTCGTACTTGGTCTTCGTAAATGACTGGCGAAAATAACGAGTGGATTGCCCTGGCGTGAATGTGGGTTCCTCATATTTATAGCCAATAGAATACGTTCCATATAGGCTTGCATTGGCGACACCCAGGTTTTCTGATCCATTACTTCCCTACATAATCTAGTCGGTCGTTTACATTTAATGTCCCAATTCTGGGCGTTTTTTGAAAATCCTGCTGTCATATTATAACTAGCTAGTGTCTCTCTCCCGTCGCGTACCTGCTCCGACTTTGTATAGGATCGCACCACCGGGCGTAGATCCAAAACGATCAGCAATTTACCTGACTCAAGCATGAAATATAAATACAAGCTCTTTCTTATCGCGCCTATACCTCATGTGCATTTGATGGGCACTACGCGATAGCGATGGTAGGCTTTTCGGCTCCCAATGAGCTTATACCCCTTCTTCCACTTTACGGCTCTTTTGATTGACAGTCCATAGATAGATCGCACTTCTCGTTGGCCAAAGGCGACTACTGCCCCATTTGACGTTCAATTGTGTAATCGCCAGTTTTTATAGCCCTCGGCTCATCTCATATGCAGATATTACTCGTAGGTATCAATGTGTGCTGCCTTTAAGCAATTGAATGCATCTCTCTAATACGAGCCCTCAATTGTGAACTTGTCCATTTCGTCGCTCTCATGAGATTTCTGAAACTCCTTTCGATTCCAGAAGCAATGCCATCACATATCTCTTCCTCCGCTTCACCACTCCGACTCAGACCTCCGTCATATCTGATGTCTCACGGTTATTGAATCAGTTCCCGGGTGGGTAGCTCACAAAGTTTATCATTGCAGGTTAGAACATTTGGAACAGGACCGGAGCCGTAGCTGGAAGGAGGCATATAAAGAGAGCCCAGGTGCTACAACAATAGATAGAGAGAAGCGATGGGCATGCAAATGCGACGGAGCCGAAAGATAGAGCTGAGAAATGTGTTAGCGCCCGAAACCGATTGCTGGAGCTGGTTCAGCACCTTGTTGAACATCGCGAGGACTGGATGCAGGCTAAACATCCATGCCATATAGCTATGTTGGTTCCCTGGTGGTCAGTCAAACGAAAGATCAGATTAAGCAATATGACTTGCCAGTAACAGCATCGACGCAGCATCTGGTCGAGCAGACGGGTCGTGGTCCCAGCATTTCACCAGAAGATCCCACAAAGGCGCTATTTGAGACTCTGGCAGCAGCACCTGTTTTGGTTGCTTCGGCGGCTTTTGCTTATAGATTGCTCTATATATCCCCATGTCGCTTCGATACTCGGCGTATGGTACGTTGTCCGATATTATTTCCTATTTGGTGTGATACAGTCAGGTCTAATTCTTTGACTTCACCAAACGTACCAGCATCGTCTAACAAGAGCGTATTGGTCAATAACATGTGGATAGATGTATGTCACGGACTTGCCATTCCGAGTGCATATATGTCGGTTTCTTTCGTCCTCGACACCGTCGACTCGCCTCCTTCGCCGTTTCCTTCCTCCGGACGAAACAGCTCAGGCGCCTGATTGCTCGAGTCAGAAGTTATATACAAGCCGAGCTAGATCACTCACCATCCATCGCAATGTACCTCCCCCTTGTCTCGTGGTTGCGGAGAAGCGCAGCGTGCTATCGGACAAGACAGCATAGTCGAAGTCGTTGATCTTGAGAATGCCATCGTCGGAAACCAGTACATTAATCTATATGAAAAACCGGGTTAGTTGATTGAAGAGGAATCATCGCACATGATGCGGATATATGGTGTACTTTCCGCCTTCAAGTCGCCGTGAACCTACGAATGGTAAATCAAAAGTCTATACATCAGGCGATATTCTATCAGGACCTACCATCTCAACACTGTGGAGGTAAGATACCCCTGTAGCGAGCTGAATGCACTGGAATCATATTAGCACACATGTCCAAGATATGAACATAATGTAACTCACAAGGGGATGGCGAAGGACCCAGGGACGTTGAGATAGATATGCCTTGAGATGCCCGTTCTCCATCCAGGGCGATGCCATGCCAAGTCCGCCTCGGAAAACGAGAATGCCCAGCAGCTCTTGAACGTTAGGGTGGCGTAGTTTCGACCAGTGATGAACCTCGCGTACGGCGCGCTAGGGCATATTGGGTATAAAAGTGAGGACAGAATGGGCGCAAAGTTGAGTATGTACTCACCTTGGCACCTTTCGCGTTGCCTGCCAGGAGCTTCGGCAATCGCAGGGTCTTGACCGCGATCACTGAGCCGTCGCCGAGAGTGACGCGCCATACATCTCCAAAGCCTCCGTTTGCGATTGGCGTCAAGGAGTACTGAGAGGAACCTAGTAAAGGGGAAACATCTGCACATCCGTGCTGAACGAGGCAGCCGAACATGTCTTCGACGGACTTCGGTGTGCTCGTGAACGACCATCGGCGGATATTATATGGGGATGAGCGCTCACCATGTCGCTAGTGACCATGTCAAACGAAGGCGTGCTTGGCGGCGCTTCCCAAACGCATATGGTCTCATCCCACGAACCAGAGATGATGCGTGTGCTATCGCGCGAGAATGCCACCGAGTAGACATTGTTGGTATGTCCCCTGAGTGGCTCGCCCATAGGAGCGCCGGTGCGTGCGTCCCAGATGCGGATGGTGTCGTCCCTCGAGCCAGAGACGAGGCGAGTGCTGTCGTGTGAGAATGCCACCGAGTAGACGTAGCTGTAATGTCCCCTGAGTGGCTCGCCTATAAGAGCGCCGGTGCGTGTGTCCCAGATGCGGATAGTCATGTCCCACGAGCCAGAGACGATACGGGTGCTGTCATGTGAGAATGCCACCGACCAAATCAAGTGGGTATGTCCCTCGAGCGGCTCGCCTATAAGAGAGCCGGTATGTGCGTCCCAGATGCGGACGGTGCGGTCATTCGAGCCAGAGACGATGCGGGAGTTGTCAGTCGAGAATGCTACAGAGTTGATCTCACCGGTATGGCCTCTAAGTGGCTGGCCTATAGGAACGCCGGCGTGGGCATCCCAGATGCGGATGGTCTTGTCCCCCGAGCCAGAGACGACGCGGGAGCTGTCATGCGAGAACGCCACCGACCAGACTTCGGAGGCATGCCCTCTGAGCGGATTGACTATGAGAGCACCGGTCTGCGCATCCCATAGTCGGATGGTACTGTCTTCAGAGCCAGATACCAAGCGGGTATCATCGTGTGACCAGGCTACAGATCGAACCCAACTGGTATGTCCTCTCAGTGGACCTAGTACAAGCGCGCCAGTATGCAGATCCCAGACGCGGACTAGACGATCGGATGATCCAGAAGCAACGCGCGTGTCGTCATGAGATACTGCAATTGGGAGGACTCTGCTGCCTACATCCCACCGTAGCAAAGGCGCCGTGTGCCTGGCAGCCATGGCTTGGCGCTGGGTTGTATTGGAGGCTGGAATGACAAAGCGAGACCGCCGAAGCCACAAATAGACTGGGAGTAAATCTATAATTAATTGGCTGGACCAAGGTACAAGGATTTGGGCGTGAGGTGGGTACAGTCGAACCTGTCACTTCAGATACGATCGGGACATTTGAAATGCAGTCGTTTATCGAGAGTGGGAGGTTTAGCATAACATGCACAAGCGAAGTTAGACATCTCCCGCCAACAATTTGGCGCTATTCGACAGCTCAATTTGGAGGAAACGAGTTATTTACTATCATTCTCAATCTGCTTGATGAAGTCTACATGCATATATAATAGTAGATTGTAGGTTTTTTGAGCAGCTTACACCATTGGGTAGCGTAATTTGCAATGCGGAAAGAAAAACCAACGGTCGGCTTTTTCAGCTTTTATCTGAAGTTACAGGTTCGGAAGTGCCAGGTTCGACTGTAGTAGGGACGTGGTCAAGTGATCGGCGGTAGATGCGCAAATCCAACACCGCCACACGAACTGACCACGTAAGCATTCCATAAGCAAAGCCCTCATTTCACCACCACGTCGTCATTCTCGACGAGTCTCCCTATACGGCAGCACCTTCGCCCAACTTACCTTGGTGTCTTGGTCAAATCTATGGGCCACTAAATCTACTGTTATCACCTCTTTAGCAGTGCACCTGTATTGATCTCACACTGTGTATCCCAGACTTGAACTACGTGATAGCAATACAGCCAACCGTCCACTTTATTTAGGGCGGCCGTTGTTTTCGCCCTACCCTCCAAACTGTTGTCCTGCTCTTGCTCTGCGTGAAGAAATGGGCATATTGTCGGTACGTTATTATACGTTTATCTTTGATTCCGCCTTAGCTAACGATGATGGATGGCCGAATAGACGAGACACTCGCTCGCTTCTACCAAAATCGGCCATATATTCCTCTGTGCCTTCTGTTCGACACACCTATACAACTGTGAAGCAAATTCGACTCACGCTCGACTTGACCAAAGCCTGGTGACCGTCGACACAATCCTTCTCTCTCCACGGTCACCAGTGGTCTTCTCGTCTCACCGGGATGGGACACGCTCTCCCCTGTAGCGAACCATGGGACATCATATCTCCGTGCTCGGGATTCGCTCACGATGCTCCCGCCCTCGCTTCCGTTACTTGCTGTGCAGTGCTACTCTACGCTAGCGATCCGCCCCAAATCACGCTACTTGACCAAGTCGAGACGCGCTTTCCGGCGATTGGCTGACGAAGAAATAGAATGCACTAAACCTGGCCTTAACGTGTACGTTTATCACCTCTGGCCGGGAAGGCGACATCATCACTCACGCGTTTCTCGCAGATCCTCTTGCTCTCGTTATGGGGATTCCTGTCTTTTCCGCGCTCTCCCAATCCTAGACTGGATCTCGACGAACAACCTGACCCGTACCCTTCCACTCGCACAGTTTTGGTTTATGGGAAACGACCTAATGCGAGCCATCTTGTGCTGGGCGAATGTTATCCAGTTTCGACTTCGATCTACGTGGAGAGATCCTCGTCCGTGCTTGCGCCGCGCTTCGTTCGAATGTCCAAATCTCCCTCACCCAAGAGATGAATATCTCACCACACCTCGTGCACCGTGCCCAGCCCCTCCACGAACGCCGCACCTCGTGGTGCCCGCCTGCATTCTACAACTGGCTTCTACGCGCTTTCCATGTCCTTTACCGATGAACACTGAGCGGGACTGATGCTCGTCGTTCTCTCAAATTCGGTCGACATTCTACTAGCAGCCTGCGGATGGCGTTCCTGGCGTTGCGGTTCCCGAATGTCTCCGCCGAAACAACATGCCGTGGAGTGATAAGACCGAATCTCCGTCGCTGTTGGATGGAGCTGGATTGAGATGTGGATAGCGTGGGCGAGAGTGTTAGTCTACTTTCTCGAACTCATTCCCAGAGGGGAGCCAGCGGTGAGTACATCCGGTTGATGAATGGTTTCCGATAACTAATAGTAGGTGTACTAGTTTACACACGAAAACGTAACGTCGGCCCGTTTTTCACACAATCTTTTGGTTCTCGATTCTCCTAGCAATTCACTTGCTCGACGCAGACATCGATGTCTCTCGCGGGGCGCCTCATCCAATATCACGTGATCCTAGGCCCAACTTCCTCCTCGCCCTCGCCAGGTGTCACCTTCTATTTCTTCGCTGGGCCCACAATGCAGTCCAATCTTGGACGTTCAATCAGGCTAGTCACAACTATACATCAAGAGTGCGACTCCGGGGCGCTCGCCTGGTCAACCTATTCCCTGTGGGTCTTGTCTAGGAACATAACTTGAGCCGTTCAAACTGGCAGATTTTGCTGCTGGCCGCACCATGAGCACACTGCATGGTATCTGCTCGCCTCCTCGATCAATGTGCTCCGCGTTTTGCTACCTTCTTCAACATTGTCTATCGCCTGCTCTCGTCCGATTCTATGGGCTTTGTTGACCGACACAAAAACATGAGCCGATGGAGGTGAAGGCCCCCCGCGCGCATTGCCTATTAGAAAATGTGCTTCTGGTGAGTTTAACTGTGTATTCCCGATTCATGCGGTATCTAACCTGTGTTTCTTTGACCGTTGTCACCCAAATCCCGCTATCCAGAAATTCTCGATTTCTTACCAACAACTCATTATCCCAGATTGTCTCATCCTTATAATCCCCGCCACTTCAGTCGTGATCTCTTCTCTCCTTCCCCTATCCCACCTCGCTAAAGGGTGATGCAAAAAATCCGATTTGAAACCCACGCTCGCTCCTCATCACCTCGGTACGGCATTTGCAAGTTTCTCTTCAGATTATCTAGCCGACGGTACGCATAACCACACTTCCCATCCGAGGTTGAACAGGACATTGGCGCACTCGGAGAGGGGCACGGAGGATTAACCGGGGGGAAGGGTACGCAGGACCCTGGTTTAGACGCGTTTCGCCCGAGTGAGGCGCCATGTTCGGAGAGGCTGGAGACGCGTGAGTCTTGTGTAACACATTTTATAGTGAGTTTGCCTTTGTACTCGTGTATACCTCTGGACCTAATTTGCCCTGTTGTTCATAGTTCTTCTTCCTCCCTCGCCCCCCAAACCCTCCCCATTTCTTTAGGAGCAAAAGGCTCATGCTGTAATCGCATCTCAAACCTCCTAACTATGATCCACGCCTCCTCCCTCGCCCACCTACCTCTCTAATCAAACCGCGGTACAAGATCTACTCCACTTGCCTCCTCCCACCCCTCCCTTTTCTCCTCGCATACACAGATTTGCCGAATCCTACACAACGTCCCGCCGGGTCTCTTGCGAACACACGCAGGCATATCCGAGATACTCATTCCTTGCTCGCCCTTTCGTTGCAGCTATTATGGTATACGCGTAGTGAGTAAAGGATGTAATTTCCGTTCTGTAGCGTTATGAATGCACACTATCTATCCCATTCCTGCGCGCTGCCCCCGTCCCCATGCTGCGTGTTTCTCAATCTCGTTGTGTGATCGCCATGTGCAGTAATAATGGTGGCTCTGCGATCCCCCTCAATACTCTGGTGTATAATTTAGCCTATAAACTCATCCGCCCAATCGAGCTCCGCATCAAAGTGTCCCCGAATTGCCGACGTTGATGACGTGTGACATTAACCATTTCAGGCCAATATTAATATCCAAAAATGGACCACATTGTGTGAGATGTTCTCTGTGAGTACAGACATATACCGCGCCATCTTTATGAGAGCTTATTTATTCTCCCATTACGGTATGGTATCATTATTATTTTAAATCCGACACGCGCCCAGGTGGCCTCTTGAGAATTGATTCCTGGGTCACACGTCTGACAACGACGCTCGCTCCACAACCATCAACGCAAGCGTTGGCTTCCGCCTACTTATGTTCGTGCCTTATCAATATACACCGTTCGTCAAGCACGTCCTTAGTTGTGGTCACTAGGAATTGACAGCTACGGCCGCTGATCTTTATGCTCATGCAAACATCGATAGCACTTGGCAATCGAACGACTAGCTGTCTCGCCCGAATCCACGACTCTACCGACTAGATCTTGTTCATTTCTTCATAATTTTGAACTAGAGTCCGATCTACCTAGGCTATACGTACCGGTGTCTTTCAGGCTATCTTTCGACCCTGGTCTCGTGCGCTCTGGCTTCTCCCTGTCTCCCGGTACTGCTGTCCAGCCTTCGTGAGCTATTGGGAGCTCGAGTCAATAGTGGTCGTATTTCTAGACTCAACTCGATAAAAACTACAACTGGTAGCTGTCGGCACCTTGTTTTCCTATCGCCTGTTTCCCCTTTAGCTAGGACAAGTATATTAGGTGAATACTCAAGCTGTACCTGAGAATTGTTTGTGGGTGGCACTATGCTGTTCTATTCATGCACGTACTACGTAGTTGAACTCTATGCTTTTGAATCCGCCAAACTCGTGAACCTCGACAGTGTGTGGCTGATGAGGAGGGAGAGTTTTCCGACCTCGAAAGTTTGCGTGTGAACCTGGCCGTTACGGTTGGCATAAAAAATCTGTTGAGGATTATCCGAATTCCTATCGGTACTCAATGCTTCTTAATGCGTACAACGCAGTGGGGGAACTAGTAAAAACACTGTAAACAAGGATGTATATGATAGACGAGCCATTGGCTCTTTATATACATGTAGTAGTGATTTAGACACGTAGCATACACGTCGAGACATTAACTATTAAAGCAAGTCACACGCATATAGTACACGTATGATCAGGCGCATATACGTGTATATATCGTGTTACAACAAAAACCACAGGAGACTTCTGCGTATTCCTATTCTATGATTGGAGCAGATAATGCGCAACATATGTAGATGTGTGCGGTTCGCTTGGATTTCCACATCTAGCCCACCAATATGCACTGAAATGATGATTCTCTCACTTTCACGATATTTTCGAGCACTGGACGCCTTGAAACATTCATATAAACACAACGATACCCCTTGGAGAATTGTTATTGCCTGCGTTTTGGAATCTATTAAAAGTGCAGTCTTTTCCTCAGATTCATTTTAGTGCGCCGTTGTTGTAAGAATACACGTCCGATTTTGAAGTACAGCAGTCCAGTGGGCTCTAGCACAGGGAACACATTGACCTTACGACGTGCCTTTCACCAAGTATTATTGTATTGACATTAGACAAAAGCCCCGGCCTGATAGACCATCAAAGACAATGCGAATAGTGCCAACCAGATGCGATAAAAAGCTAGAATATATGTGAGCGCTTCGCAAGAATTCATCCCCGAAACAGATTTGTCGGTATGTGCCATTGCTGGCCGTGCGAGGCTTCCTCGGTGCTTCAGACTAGCCGATTCTCTCTCTCGTTTTTAATGTTGTTAGATGTCTTCATGGCTGATTCTTTCTGTGATACTGGCCATGCACTTCTGACTACGTTCTGCGTTCAGTACTTATGTGTACAGATGCTGTTCTTAGAGCTCCGAATCGGACTGACTCAAAGAATACTTGGCGTAAAATCTCCTGCGCGGGATCAGGGGCGAGTGCTACCAGATTTGACGATGTTTAAATAAAAGAAAGACCACGCATATAAATGGAAAAACCAACCCAAACAGGTATGTGTCAAGTTTAAATAGCATACAACACAGCCTAAAGTCAACAGAAATACTATAAATATGGGGGAACAGGCAGCTTCCGAACGCCCGCTGAACGCTTTGAGGAATCCCGGTCAGCTTAGGCGGCAAAGCTCTGCAACTAAGTGGTAGAGAAATGTCAGTTGCGGGGTAATTTGGTCGATTTCAAGGACCGACCGATGCCAACACTGTATTTGCCTGTGGCCGAGCAGATGGGTTGTGGTCCCAGCACCGCATCAGAAGACCCCACATAGCTGCCGCGCGAGTGTCAGGCTCAGATAGCTGCTGCGGACGCCTGGGAGGGATTCGGGTATGGATTGCATGATAGACCCCCATGTCGTGTGTGTATTCGTGATAAGGAACAGTCCCGCTCATGATTTCCTAGGTGGGGTTACACGGTCAAGGCGTTTAGTCTCAAGGATCAAACTTACTAGCATCGTCTGGTGAGAGCAGCGTTAGTGGGTATGGAATAATGAGTTCGAGTGAGCAGCTGACCATTCCAAGTGCATATACATCAGTTTCTTTGCTTCTCACGGCGTCAAGTAGAGTCTCTTCCTCTTCCTCCTCGTCCTCTGATTGAAGGAGCTCCGGAGCCTATGAAGCGACAATGAGAACACATTTATCTTGGCGACAGGCTACTCACCATCCATCGTAGGGTTCCTCCTCCTGCCCTTGTAGTTGTAGAGAAGCGCAATGTGCTCTCAGCCAGCACCGCATGATCGAAGTCATTGATCTTCAGTGTACCGTCGTCGGACACCAGGACGTTATTCTGCGGACATTCAACAGGCGGGTCAGTCGGTTCACGTCCCCATTCACGGAACAAAGTACTTGCAGCTTTCAGATCGCCGTGTACCTACACTCCGCTCGTTAGCCACGCTATATTAGGTATTCCAGGTTAGATGGACTGACCATATCGACGCTGTGGAGGTGTGAAACACCCGAAGCTAGCTGGATACACTGTAGTCAAATCAGCTTACCAGCCGGAGTTAAATGAGCAGGAACTATGCTAACGAGGGGATAGCGGGCGACTTCGGGATGCCGAGAGAGATAGTCTTTGAGGTGCCCATGTTCCCGCCAAGCCGATACCATACCAAGTGCACCTTGGTACACAACAATGCCTAGCAGCTCCTGAACGTTGGGATGCCGCAGTGTGGACCAGTTATATACCTCGCGTGCCGCGCGCTACAGAGCAAGAAGTGCAGGAATAAACACGAGCATAAGTCAACTGGAAACCATATACCCACTTTGGCAGCCTTGTCGTTCTTTTCTAGGAGCGCCTTGAGACGCAGCGTCTTGACCGCCAGTAATGAGATACCGCCGAGAGGGCGACCAGTGAGTTTAACCCGCCACACATCACCAAACCCTCCATTTTCGATTGGCAGCGAGGAGTATTGGCCGTTGATTAAGAAAGAGGAGAGGTCGGTACACCCATGCTGAACAAGGCACTCGAATATCTGTTCGTTGGACTGCCATGTGATTGCGTGATGAACAATAGCGTGCATAGGCTATGAATGAAGCGCTTACCATGTCGCTCGTTACTTTGTCAAACGAAGGGATGCCAGGTGGCGCTACCCATACACAAATCGACCCATCCCCCGAGCCGGAGACAACATGGCTACCGTCGTGTGAAAACCCCACCGAGTAGACAGTGCTGGTGTGCCCCTTGAGTGGCAGACCTTTTGGAGCGCCGGTGCGTGCGTTCCAAACGCGGACTGTGCTGTCCTTAGAGCTGGATATAATTAGGGAGCTGTCAGGCGAGAATCCCACCGATAGAACGGCACAGGTATGTCCACTAAACGGCTTGCCAATGGGAGCGCCGTTTTGTGCGTCCCAGACTCGTACAGTACCATCCACTGAGCCAGAAACGATGTACATATTGTCAGGTGAGAATGCTACCGCAAGGACTGAGGCTGTATGTCCGCGGAGTGGTTGGCCCATCGAGGCGCCGGTGGTTACATCCCAGATGCGAATTGTACAATCTGATGAGCCCGATACAATGCGCATGCTATCTGGCGAGAATGCCACTGAGAGTACTGTGAGGTTGTGCCCGGTGAATGGTCCGCCTCTAGGAATGCCGGTGTAGATGTCCCAGAGCCGGATAGTTTTGTCATACGATGCAGAGACGAGGTAAGCGCCGTTGGGTGAGAGCGCTACCGAGAAGACTACGCTTGTATGTGCCTCAAGTGGGCGACCTACGGGAGCGCCGGTGCGTACGTCCCAGATGCGAATTGTGTTGTCGGAAGAGCCAGATATCACACGGGTATCGTCAAGTGACCAGGCGACAGACCGAACCCAGTCGGTATGTCCCCTCATGGGTTGTAAAGCAAGCGCCATGGTACGCACGTCCCAGATTCGGACCAGACAGTCAGCTGAACCAGAGGCAATACGAGTGCCATCATACGATACTGCGACTGAACTGACTGGACTCCCGACATCTCGCCGTAACATAGGCGCCGTTGCAGCCATAGCCAGTCGCTAGGACCAGGTGGGAGTCTCGAAAGAGTGAGAAGGTCGGAGAGTGAGAATATATGGGATGTAGTAGTCGATAGGAGCTCCTTAGAATAGGCTAGTTGTATTAGGAGGAGGGTGGTGGTGGGCGTTCGGGAAAGTGCATGCAAAGTGATGGGCGGGAGACATGCTTTTGGCCAGCACTGCCGCCGAACATTAGAGAGCTTGCGTCACGCGACTAAACCAGTTTAGAGCGCTTATTTAGCTTGCGCCACACGAGCTAAATGCTAAATAGTTATTGTTTATTCTTGCGCTACTACCACTGCGTTAGTGTTGAAACCCGCACTGTAATTGAGAAAGCAGCACATTAACTCATTGGGATTGTGTTCCCACATGTTTTATTTTGGTTTGCTGACGCTTATCAACTCTGCACCCTCCCTCTTTCCGTTACTAAACCTGTTCTCTGGTCGTTTACCTTCTCAATCTTGTCATTCTGGGCTTGTATGGTGCATGAAGCTTCGTCCCATCTCACACCAAGTACTGCGAGTTGTGTAGAAGTCATGATCGTTACGGCTTGGGGCAAGAACATAATTTAGTATTTAGTCATGTGTGCGCAAGCTCAATTTAGGTTTAGTACGCGTGACGCAAGGTGCCTATTGAAGTGTTTGATAGCGATGACGTATGGCCTCGACTGATTTGATTGACGCCACAGGGCCATATTAATCTCCAAATACGGAGCGTGAGACGCGTCATATCCGCCACTACGAATTATGATTCGTACCTAATTTTCTACTAGGAGACGTTGGGGGAATTGACATAGAGCTAAAAAGGCACCAAACCCTTTTCTAATTTAAATCAACGACGCGTCCATGTGATCCAACCCTGCTCCTCTGGGATTATTAGTCTGCCACGCTGAGGAGGACCGCCAGCATCAAACATAGACTCAACCATTGGCTCGTATCTACTAAACCTCTGTTCTTGAATAATAGATACTATCGGCCAGCGCCCGCTGCAATATGCTTACTTGGCCATTCTAGCGTCTGTTGCTCGCCTGTGTGCTTATCTGAACGGCAACCGCGCTGGGTACATGGCTAAATAACCACTTTATCTTTGTGGAGAACATCAGAGACTTGAATACATATGTTCCTTCTTCTCTCCGCGCTTACCCCTACCGTCTCTCACTTGTGCGCGCGTTCGCAAGACGGCATCTCTACGCAACTGTGCGACCTGTTACCACATCCCGGTAGACAACTCTGGATACTACACACTTCGGCTGGTAGCTGTCGATGTATATTCTCTATTTTCTTCACTTCTCCTTTGGCGACAGCACTGTCGTTCCAATCCCTGGCTTGTACTAAGTCGCTTCGACTGTCTTCGGGACTTCATAGCTTCTGAATCGCTGCGGTGTATGCAAGACAAAAGGACTCTGTTCTGCCTATAGACCAACAAACTTCACCTTCGTACCTCACTAGCAAGGATGATGAGAGGTTTGAATCAGCTTGGGTGTCAATCTTTGAGGTATACTTCATGTAGAATGATGGCTATACGAACTTCTATTGATAAGGCGCTGCAAATCACAAAAACCATGAAAAAAATCAAGGCTTTAACGAATGAAGCAATGTTACAGTGCTCTGGACTGATGAGTAGAATTAAAGAAGTTGAAATCATACAGATGAAGCCAAAAGTACCATATGAATTTGTATAGCTAGCGGCGAGACCAAGCGAGGGTTACTAGTTCCAGTGACACAGGCATAATCATTGAAGCGCCAGTTGCCAGCTTGCTAGCGTGTTGAGCAGCAAAAAGATCCAAATCGAACCTAGGCAACCATGCTTTCTAACTGTGCAGTGCTTCTAACGTTAGTCGTAAAAATATATGGATAGAGAAAATTGACTCACCAATACTAACACTGACGCCGCATCCGGTCGAGACGACGGGTCATGGTTCCAGCAGTTAATTAGAATATCCCATACCGGCGCTATCTGAGGTTCTGGCAGGGCGAGCTGTTTCGGCTGTTTTGGCGGCTTCTTCCTCGAGATCGCCCGGTAGATTCCCATGTCGCTTCGATACTCAGCGTACGGCACGTTCCCAGTGATAATTTCCTACTCGGGATCGTACAGTCAGTAATATTTGGGCGACACGCCAGACCTACCAGCAGTGTCTGAAGGGAGTGAAGTGAGTGGAAGATAGGGGTAACGTGGCTGGTAGACTTGCCATTCCGAGCGCGTATATGTCGGTGGCTTTCGTCCTTGACGCTACCGATTCGGCTCCTCCCTCTGCGTTCTGTGCCTCTGGCTGAAAAAGCTCGGGTGCCTGATTGCGCGAGTTAGAGGTTAGAATACAGAAATGCGAATCACTCGCCATCCATCGCAGAGTACCTCCGCCTTGTCTCGTGGTAGTGGAGAAGCGTAGTGTGCTGTCTGATAAGACCGCATAGTGGAAGTCGTTGATTTTGAGTATACCACCGTCGGAAACCAGCACGTTATTCTGTACGAGAGGAAGGATAGGGTGAGCAAATTGTGTCGAAAACATTCCACATTAGAGTCAGTTATGAGACACTTGCCGCCTTCAGGTCACCGTGAACCTCCGGTAACAGGTCAGAGATCTATCTGCGGACCAGTGCATTATTGGAACTCACCATCTGAACGCTATGCAGATATGATAAGCCCGAAGCGAGTTGTAGGCACTACGTGGGCGTTACCGCATGAAACACCACAGGAGAAAACCAGGAAACGAACCAAAGGATAGCGCGGGACGTCAGGATACTGGGCAAGATAGTGTTTGAGGTGCCCGTTCTCCATCCAGGGTGAGACCATGCCAAGTCCGCCTCGGAAAACCACAACGCCCAGCAGCTCTTGAACGTTGGGGTGCTGTAGTTTAGACCAGTGATGAACCTCACGGACAGCGCGCTGGGGTAGATTGGTTATAAACGTGAGAAAGTAATGGGCGCAACATGTAATCTTTACTCACTTTGGCACCTTTCGCGTTGCCTGCCAGAAGCTTCGGCAATCGAAGAGTTTTGACCGCGATCACAGAGCCGTCGGCGAGAGTGACGCGCCATACGTCTCCAAACCCTCCGTTTGCGATTGGCGTCAAGGAGCATTCGGCGGAACCTAATAAAGTGGAAACATCCGCACATCCGTGCTGGACGAGGCAGCCAAACATGTCTTCGACGGACTTCAGTGTGCTCGTGAACGACCATCGGCGAGTAATATATGGGAATGAGCGCTCACCATGTCACTCGTTACCATGTCAAACGAAGGTATGCTTGGCGGCGCTTCCCAAACGCATATGGTCTCATCCCACGAACCAGAGATGATGCGTGTGCTATCGGGTGAGAATGCCACTGACTGGACAATGTTGATATGTCCCCTGAGCGGCTCGCCTATAGGAGCGCCGGTGCGTGCGTCCCAGATGCGGATGGTGTTGTCCACCGAGCCGGAGACGATACGAGTGCTGTCGTGTGAGAATGCCACCGAGTAGACAGAGCTGGTATGTCCCCTGAGTGGTTCACCTATTGGAGCGCCGATTCGTGCGTCCCAGATGCGGATGGTCATGTCCGACGAGCCGGAGACGATACGAGTGCGGTCGTGTGAGAATGCCACGGACCAAATCAAGTTGGTATGTCCCTCGAGCGGCTTGCCAATAAGAGAGCTGGTATGTGCGTCCCAGATGCGGACGGTGTGGTCATCCGAGCCAGAGACGATGCGCGAGTTGTCGGCCGAGAATGATACAGGGTTGACCTCACCGGTATGGCCTTCAAGTGGCTGGCCTATAGGAACGCCGGCGTGGGCATCCCAGATGCGGATGAATTTGTCACCCGAGCCAGAGACAATGCGGGAGCTGTCATGTGAGAACGCCACCGAGTAGACTATGGCGGTATGCCCTCTGAGCGCGTCGCCTATGGGGGCGCCGGTCTGCGCGTCCCATATCTGGATGGTCCTGTCGTCAGAGCCAGATGCCAGCCGGGTATCATCGTGCGACCAGGCTACAGATCGAACCGAGTTGGTATGTCCTTTCAGTGTACCTAGTACAAGCGCGCGAGTATGCACATCCCGGACGCGAACTAGGCCGTCATCTGATCCAGAAGCAACACGCGTGCCGTCATGCGATACTGCAATTGAGAGGACCCAGCTGCCCACATCCCACCGCAGCAAAGGCGCCGTGTGCTTGGCAGTCATGGCTTGGCGCGGAGATTGTACTGAAGGCTGGAATGACAAAGCGAGACCGCCGAAGCCAAAAATAGGCTGGGAGTAAAGCTATAGTTGGTTGATAAAGGGCAAGATATAAGGATCTGAGCGTGAGGCAGGTGGTGGGACGTGGTCAAGCGATCGGCAGTAGATGCGCAAACAACCGACGCCGCCACATGAATTGACAACGTCAGCATTTCATAAGCAAGCTCTTTCATTTCACCACCTCCCCCTCATCACACTCATACACCACGCGACGAGTCTCGTTATACAACTGAACCTTCGCTAAACTCACCTCTGTGTCTTGGCTGAATCTCCGAGCCACTCGCTATCACCTCATTAGCAGTGCACGAGCACCAATCTTCCACTGCTCGTCTCAGGCTTGAACTACGTAGTAGCGACGCAGCCAGCCGTCCACTCTATCTGAGATGGCTGCTGTTCCCGCTGCTCCCTTCGCACCGCTATACCGCACTTGCTCGGCATGGTGAAGAAAACATATCGTTGGTACGTCATTACACGTGTTTCGGATTTTTACCTGAGCTAACGACGGCAGATAGTCGAATAGACGAGACCCTCGCTTGATATCACCAAAATCGACCAGCCATTCCTCTGTGCCCTCCTTTCGGTATACTCATACGGTCGTGAAGCAATTTCGGCTCCCGCTCGACCAAAGTCGCGCGACCGTCGAGAAGATATTTATCTCTCCACAGTCTCTAGTGATCTTCTCGTCTTCTCGTCTTACTAGATTGGCACACACACTCTCCACTGTCGCGAACTCGTTGA
This sequence comes from Ceratobasidium sp. AG-I, assembly GCA_015039395.1. Taxonomy (NCBI): domain Eukaryota; kingdom Fungi; phylum Basidiomycota; class Agaricomycetes; order Cantharellales; family Ceratobasidiaceae; genus Ceratobasidium; species Ceratobasidium sp. AG-I. The sequence goes on from MU132240.1 coordinate 92,544, forward strand.
ACGGTTATCTCCGCACGCTGAATTTCTTCACACGATGCTCCAGCGCTCGCTTCCGTCTCGCTGTGCCGTGCTGCTCGCAAAATAGTTATCCGCTCCAAATCACGCTACCTAGTCATATCATGATGCACTTTCCAGCGGTTGGCCGACGAAGAACTGCAATGAACAATAGCTCGCGTTGATACGTACGTATATCACCTCCGGCTGGGAATGCGACATCCTCGCTAATACGTTTCTCACAGGCCATCATGCTCTAGTTCTGCGGAAACTTGTCTTTTCCGCGCTCTCCCAACCTTAGACTGGATCTCGAAGAACAACCTGGTCCGAACTCTCCCACTCGTACGGTATTTTGGTCTATAGGAAACGTCCTGATGTGAGCCATTTTGTGCTCGGCGAATGTCATCCAGTTTCGGCACTTCGATCTACCTTTACCTATCCTCGTCCGTGCTTGCGCCTCGCTCCATCCAAATCTCCACGTCTCTCTTACAAGAGAGCTGGATATCTCACCAAACCTCGTGCACCGCGCCGAATCTACCCACCAACGCCAGACCTCGCGGTGTGCGCCTACATTCCACAACTGGGTTCCACGCTCTTTCCATGTTACCTTACCAATACACGCTGAATGGGACTCGTGCTTGTCGTGCTATCAAAGCCAATCCACATTTTACTAGCAGCCTGCGAATGACGTTCTTGGATTTGCGGTTACCGAATGTCTCCGCCGAAACAATATGCCGTGGCCTAATAAAACCGAATTTGAGGGATGGGTTGGCACTGGTGAGGAAAGCGAGGGAAGGAGCCGGGTATGCTGCTCCCAGGTTGGCAAAGCTGCGTCGGATGATCAGGAGCTGGAATTAGAATTCAAAGAGAAAAGACTACTCTGCCAGTTCGAGGGGAACCACACCAACGTGGAGGCGGGGCATCACCACGCGGCGCAGGCGGATTCGACCATCGTTGGAGTCCGGGCGAATCTTGAGACGGGGATGCCATAGAGGGAAGACGGTTGATGCTTGGGGAGGTCCGTGAGGGAAGGCAAGAGAAGGGGGATGGGTACGACCGTCGGATGGGCAGCCGGGATGCAAGCTGCTTGCGCAGCTGGATAGCTGAGCGTGTGCGTGCCGAGGGTCAGCATGAAGAAAAAGATGCCGAGATCGCGGCTCTTTGGGACCTACGGGCGTTGGCCCACGGAGAGTCGAAGGTGGACCTAGAACGATAAACGCGGATAGAGCTGTTGGCGGATCGAGAGAGGCGCGTGTAGTGGACATACACCAAGCCGCAAAACGAGGTCGAGCCAGGGACCTGGAACTGGGGTTAGAGCTGAGTTATAGGCGGACGTCAGCCTCTTCGAGGCGGAGGTGCATTGATTGGTGGATGAGCGGGTGGAGGTAGTTAGAGGGGTGGGCAACTAATTAATGCGGATGAACCATTGTGTGGAGGAGTCAGAAGAGCGGCAAGCCACATTTGTTCTATGATCACGTATAGCGATCGAAAGATTCGATGTGTATTTAGTGTGAGCACGAATTCACTGCATCTTTTCCGTCTCTGTGCACTGCCCATATTGTCACACGGCGTATTTTGAAGTTTACGGTAGGAGCCGACTCCCATGCTCAGTCATAGATACAATCATGCTAAAAACGATGCTCGACACGCATGATTAAAGGGAGTTTGCGATCAGACTCACCGATAGGCCAACAATTGAAGAGTTCAGATCATTCGCCTACTTGTGCTTGGCATCGAAGTGCACGATAGCGTTCCCTGACCATTCCAGCTTCTGTTGCTCGTTTGTGTGCTTATCTGAATGGCAACCGTGCTAGGCAAATGGCTAAATAATCACTCGTCCTGCGTAGTGAACATCAGAGACTTGAATTTACATGCTGCTTCCTCCCTCTGAGCTTAGCCCTACTGTCTCTCATCTCTGTGCGTTTTTGAACGACGGCAGCACTTCGTAATCGGGCGACCTGTTGCCACATCCTGGAAGACGACTCTGGAGACCACCTTTTTGGTCATTATTTCCATCATTGTGAATCAAAGAGGTGGCGTATCTGGGCTATTGTATTCGCATCAACATTCTTTGCGCTATCTGTCGACTATGGCATCGTGCACACCGACTTCTTGCCTGTGGCTCAACACGTGCTACATGTTGGCAGCTCTCCTAAATCTCATTTGCGTTGCTATACTCTGCTTGGTGCACACTTCGACTGGTAGCTGTCGATATGTATACTCTGTTTTCTTCACTTCTCCTTTGGCGGCAGCACTGTCGTTCCAATCCCTGGCTTGTACTCAGTCGCTTTGACTGTCTTCGGGACTTTGTAGCTTCTAAATCGATGCAATGTATGCCTCAATAGACGAAAGTATTTTCTTCATAGACCAACACACTTTGCCTTCGTACCTCACTAACGAAGATGATGAGCGGTTTGCATTAGCTTAGGTGTCAGTCTTTGAGATATGCTGTATGTAGAACGATGGTTATGTGGACTTGAATTGACAAGACACTGTCTGTCTAAGGCGTAATTTGGTCATTTATTCCAACCTGGTAGATTCTGTGTGTTCTCAAACGTTATAATTTTAACTCAAATTAATCCTCATACCTAACCCGCGTTTGCTTGGCACGTTTCCATGATGAGAGTGCGTTCATTCAGCTCCCGTTTGGCATATTGGCCTATTTCACCTTCGTGCTTCTTTGAATTCTTGGCCTAGGCATATCGATCTACCAGCAGTGTCTGGAGGGAGTGAAGTCAGTAGACGATTAGGTTAAAGCTGGCTGGTAGACTTGCCATCCCGGGCGCGTATATGTCGGTGGCTTTCGTCCGTGACGCTACCGATTCGGCTCCTCCCTCTGGGTTCTGTCCTTCTGGCTGAAAAAGCTCGGGTGCCTGAGTGCGCGAGTTAGAGATTAGAATACAGTAATGTGAATCACTCGCCATCCATCGCAGAGTACCTCCGCCTTGTCTCGTGGTAGTGGAGAAGCGTAGAGTGCTGTCTGATAAGACCGCATAGTCGAAGTCGTTGATTTTGAGTATACCATCGTCAGAGAAAACCTCCGGATCAAATTTGCCGGTTTAGAGCAAACCCGGTCGGTAACATCTCGTAACTGCCCGGTTGTTACAAATTCTCGGGCCATTTGCCATTACCACTGTACCATTTGCCCGGGTTTACCCTCCAGCCATACTATTGGTCTGGGGGCGGTAAACTGGCTTCTGCAAAGGGAAAATTCCGGCTATATCACTCGATGCAGAGGCAATATGCACAATATTACACTCTGACCTGAGCAATCGGGTTTTATTTAGGGTCACGACAGTTTCTGTAAAGAGTTCTAGCGACTTAAACTTAAATCTAATTTATAATGTACATTGTTTGGCATAACTAGAGAATGCTACATGATATTCTTTGGACAAGAACGATCAACCGTGGTATCATAGGACATACTTATGTAGAGCAGTTGCGTGGTAATCAAGGGTGGATGACGGCAGCGTGGGTAGACCAGTGCGCGTCGTGAGCGGTGGTATATAACCATGTCGAGTGGGAGTATTTCACCTCTTGTCAGAATGGGTGGGGTTTGAGAAAGTGGCGCCAATCAACTCCGAGCGCTCGTGGGGCATCTATCACCTATGGATTGGTCGCCCATGCTCCCGCTGACAGATTGTTTATGTGATAAAACCTGCCTTTGAGTAAACACGTGTAAGATGGCATGTGGATTCACAATTTTAGCTATGAATATAAAGACAATATATAGATACATCAGTGGAGGAGCAACAAGAAAGAACGTGACGGAGCTCCAGAAAGAAGGGGCAGGAAATAAAGTAGAATAGTCGCCTAAGTACACCCATACTGGATTTTCGACCTACCAACGTTGCACACAGCAGCGCGTAAATGTTATTACATCGTCCCCTGCAGTTGTGGTAGGCGGACATCTTCATTGGCAGTGTGTTTGACAGGAGACGACGACATAATGTTCAGTTTCGGGCCTGTAATCTATTATTTGATTCCTTATTAGTTGGTGCGTGTCTATTAAATGAACGGATCCTTGCGTACCGAGTTATCAATCCTGCTCATACATGTACCATGCGGCTCCAATACCTGAAGAACGAGTACGAGAACGAGTTATAGAAAGGATTCAAATAAAAATTTCGGCAGAGGGAAAGTGTGTCAACTCGTGAGTGCAGGCGAACGTTCGTGTCGATCTGGGAAAACCGAGGGGCCAAGTGGCAAGCCATTGCCAGCTGCTCCACTGGAATAATCATCCCCCTACGCTGGCCGTCTTTAAGGTCTTGAGACACGGTGTGCATGCCGTGGGCTAAGGAATCAGGGGCTGTAAAACGCGTGAATAACTCAACGTAGGCAAGGCGGCCTGAGTAAGTTGATTGCAAGCGAGGAGGGAGCGTGAAAAGGGCACGGACGCGACCGGCACGATACCCTGTAATAGCACCAAAAATATGTTAGTGTTAATGTTTAAATTCAAGCGGCACGGCTAAGTTCTTGGGGAAGGTATATGAATGAGAAGCACTTACGTGAAAGGCCAACTGCCTGTGGACGGTAAAGAAATATCGCCGTATCAAATAGACCGGGCGCCTGACGGCCATACTCATCGTTGTCCGAAGGGCGGATTCGAATAACATCCTGGTGGGATGGCTCATTTGGGGCGAAGGGAACTGGCTGGTGGTCGAGTGTAAGTTTGTGCCAAACGTCGAAGGTATCGGATGGGAATACAACTGGCTTGAGGCCAGCCTCGCGCGGGAAGGGTTTGAGAAATTGGGTGAGTGATGGAATAAGGTCGGTGGCTCCATAGGTGTCGATGAGTTGGTAGCCAGTCAGACGACGAAGAGTCGGATGCACAGCTACGCTCAGGGTCGGACGGGGGTAAGCGCCGATCTCCAGTTCCTCCTCGACTGCCTCTATCTCCATTGTTTCATTGTCTAAATCGCCATCGTCGTCGTCTTCCTCATCGCTGACATTGTCATCGTCGTCGTCGCCGTCGCCAACATCACCAGCGTCGTCAACAACGTCCATCTCAACCCGACGGTGTGACGATTCGCCAAAATATTCGTCCATGTAAGCCCGGTGGATCCGAATAGCCTCCAATCGCTGTACATATCTGATGATTTGTCGAATAGCCTTGCGTCGATTTGAGGCCCGCCATCCGCGCTTTGCGTAGACAATGTGGAGATGCTCGGGTGCTTCGGTATTGTAACCGTCGGGTGTGCCAAGCTCGCGGATCGAATGCGTGTAGTGGCCTAGCATGTGGAACTTCGGTATATGATCGAACTTGTTCACATCAGCCATTATTTCAAGCTCGACTAACACATTTTTCAGGGAGTGAAACGTGCGTAAGGCCTTGTCCATTTCTTCAAGTTCGCCTTCGGCTAGCTGCGCACGCTCGGCGAGATATAGGAAATCAAAGAGCGGGCGCACCAGCTTGACGAAATCAGTAGGCACGGCTGGATTCCCGGCTATAATAGGTAGATATTGCTTCGCCATTTCTTTCGTCTCGCGCCCAGTCCACTGTTGCACATTCGTAATCCCGTTTTTGAAATGGCGTAGGTTCTTTGCTTGTGGCATCGCCATGAATCGCTCGTTCAGCACATCCTCACCCAGTATCTCCTCTGCCCACGCCACAACGTAAGACTTGAAGACTCCCTTGTGCATCTGGTGTAGAATATCGGGTGTAATGCACGAGGGGAAATCCACATGTGGTAAGTCGACCCAAAAAGGTTTCCACGGCTTGAGGTTTAACTGACGAAGCTCGGCCTTGTTGTTACTCTTTGCGTATGCCCGGAAGGCTGCTACGGTATCTGCCTGGTTGCGTAGACACGCATCGCTCTTCCCACTCCCTCGACCATGAAACACTTGCTGACAAATCGGACAGCCGCTCCGCACCGTACACGATACATCATTCTGTTCGGGCCAGTCACCCACAAACGCTGCCAGGATCGGATACACCCATCGGAGGCGATTGTCGGCGCACCACATTGGGACCCCGTCGCGAGAGGCGACTTTGAGAGGCTCGATTATTGCCTCCATCGAGCGGTGCAGGAGTTCACCTCGAAGCGTGGTACGTAGTGACTTTTCCGTGACATCCTTGAAGCTGTCTACGGGTAGATAGCCAAGAATTACGGTCGCGCGCTTACTCGCCTTGCGTTGTATTTCCTTACTGATATTTCCGATTGTTATGTAGACCAGGTATGCTTGTTGCCCACCCGCCATCGTTGAAAGGGTTGTCTTATCCGATGCTATGATTAGTGGGACAATTGTTCCGTTGCGATCGCGAATTAGGTACTATGTCAAGTAAGTACCCCAATTATTTGTATTACACTTGGAGACTTACTTGCATTCGCCACCACCAATTTCCACTCCACATCTCATCGTATACCCGGGTTGTTCGCTTGCTCGATGACCAATGCCGCTCCGGTGCGTATCTCATAAATTGCCTGAAACGTGCATCGCCTATCAACTCCCTGATAACCTCAATAATATCCCTTCGGAACAGGATATGTGTGCGACGATAGATACCCTCGCTGATCGAAATTTTCTCTTCAACCCATTTAGGGCCATAAGGTAGGCGGTCCACGTCCCGTAACAACTCTCGGTTCTTGCGCCAGAGCTGTTTCCCTTCGGTCTGTTGTTAAAATAGGCAAGTTATTTCTATGGATTTATGTGTTGCATAACTAACCAAACCACTGCTTAACCATCGCGTGCGATTTTACTATTTAATCCTGTGGTCATTGAAAGCTCGGCTACCTCGAATTTTGCTGGTTCTCCCATGGGCCCACATGACGCAAGATAGTCTCGTAAGTCATTTCTCGAAAGTGTCGGCCCCCTCTCCTCACTTGTAATTGGTGCCCCTGCCGTGGGTATAGGGAACAGTTCAACAGGAGAGGATTTTTGGGAGCGGGAATGGGAGGCCAATCACTGGGTGCTGTCGCAAACGCCCTCCATCTGACATGGGTTTGCAGGTGGTTCGACAACTGGGGGTAGAGTTGGCGGCGTCGGGTCACACTCGGCCGTACCTTCTCCGTCGCTTCTTGATCGTTTTGCTGATGGCAGGTCCCCGTCCTCGCCCTCGGCGTTGTTCCTCGGTCGCTTCAATGATGGTATCTCGTTGGCGTCAGGTGTATTAGTGAGTCTTTCCCGCCTTTGTTTCTTCTTCATATGTGAACTGACATAGCCGTCTAGTTCGCGAAGGCGTCGTGTACGGCAGTATGACTGCAAAGTAATGTGGCGATCTCGCCCCGCACTCGAGCCCAAGGTCTGCGAGCAGTAGGGGCAGGTGAATGCAAGGTTTCCAAGTTCTGTGAGAACCCGACCACGCTTTGTTGATAATTTCGTTAAGGATACAGCAGCTCGTCGGACAGTGCGAATGAACAGGCCTCCTTTTTGTGGCATGGCGAGAGTAGAAGTGAATGGAAACGAGGGTGAGTAATGTGCTTGCGCGGAATCCCTTCCACTATTTAGTTCATTCGCTAACGCTTATTTTTCTTTTGTTTCTGTATCTTGGAACATCTCCAAACCAAAATCCAATCCTTGGTGCGGCCGTGCGATTACCTAGCTTCATGCATGGCGGGGGGGGCCAAACATGCCAATGTGTCTCCGACTTAATATGTACGCAATTGGCTAATCTCATAAGGTGCTCCTTATTCATTTTTTTTGCTGCACTCAGGCGTGCAACCCCGCAAGTGTGATACAGCCGCTGAGGCACTGTTCTTGCTTCTCGGCTATCTTGACCCGCCACCCGATTGTACTTGGTGGCTGCACATTTCTCTCATGCGTGACTAATACCTTCATTCCATCCTTGGCCTATGTAACTTCCAATCTCAATTTCTCGTATCTAAATAGAGTTATTTGTTAACATTGAAGATATGTCACTCGGAATAAGACACGCCGACCAGAATTTGGGTATGGCAATATTCATTGTTTGTGCATGCTTGTGTCAGCAAGGCTGGCTGTGGATGACGCGTTCATCAATCGTCCCGGCATACAGCGAATCCGTGCAATACTGAGTTATGACTCGTGTCAGTGTCTTGGGCTAACACTCCGCTTGGCAAACTCCGTTGGCAATACAATGCGGGGTGAGTCTAGACACTGTCCTCTCCTCGGAATGCTGTTTACATTTCACGTTTTGTTTCCCGCAGCAAATGTAACTACTCCGACTGCAACTCCGGTCGTAATAATTTGCTCTTACCATAAGCCACCCGGCCGTAAGGTATGTGCAGATCGTAACCCTAGTACAGCCATTCTTCTCATCTATTTATGAGATCGCTTTGAGGAAATGTTTCCACATATCATTCCCGATGCATCCCGCCCTCGAGAACACATTTTCACCAACACCAAGCCGATTCGCTCATCTCCAAACCATTGAGCCGTTAACCACTGCCTCGGTAAGCCACCCATACGCATGTGTTACAATTTACTCACGCCTTGTTATAGGGCATTATTCCAGGCCAAGCACTCTTTGATACGCCACCGACAGACAATTCTCCCCCTTTACTCGAACGGTATCATCGGACACGAAAACCGACGACACGAAAGATCGAAGCTTGTGAGCGTGCTTTTGGTATTGCAGTTTCCTTACATTCTAATACTCTCCTAGCTCAATCTCAACCAAGCACGTCAAAGTCTAAGGGAAAGCAGCCCGTTAAAAACGCCACCACAGCTAGCAAACCATCCAGTAAAAGTCTTCGGAATGCGGGTAACCTCAGCACGTCGGGTGAGTATAACCTCGGACACATAATACCATGCGTATTTAGGGTTTTGCTTGATATTTCCCTCTAGACTCAAACGCAGACGCTGGAACACAGGCCGCAGGTACAGGCGAAGACATTGACCAAGAGGACAACCACAGCAACAACAACAACAACAACGGCAACGGCGAGGACGACGAGGACGACACGTACATCAGCCAGGCGATTATTGAAAAACTCGAAGGGATCGTTGGCCACAGCGTCTCGCATCTCTCGAACCGACAGCTCAAGACTCTCCTCGACGCAGCATGGGCAACTCAAGAGATTACCTTGGAATCTCAGGCAGAGCAATCTCCGGTATGTTTTATTATGTTCTTAATTGCTATTTTAATCTTGACTTGTCACCAGACTATTGCGAAATCACATGCTGGAGTGGGACTGGCGGGTGGAGGCCACAACGGATCTCCAGTTCACCAAGGTACGCTTCTGATCGACTCTCTGCACTCGAATGGACCGATTTGACTTTGTCTGAACCCAGACATGCACTCACTCTCGCAAAGGTTAAATACTAGTGGGGGCGATCTTCTAACCTCGCGGAAACGACCTCTCGACGCTATCGACATAGCCGCCAACTCGAAGCGCGTTCGTATATCCACTGGGAAAGATGACAGCGCGACCGAAGACGAGTCCGACAGCGACTTAGATCCACCCCGCCGCCGCCGCCGCTGCCGTACCAATGCCTCCGACTCCGACTCCGACTCCGACTCCGATTCTGAAGCCGAGCCTCCCATAGCCGCACTCCCGCAACCACAACGTCTTCCCACCGGATCTCAGGGAGGAGCTTCACTAAAACCAACCCATCCGAAACCCATTCCTACAGCTCGACCAGCCGCCTCTTCATCTCTTCCACCATCTCTGGTGTCGGCACACCCAACTACCCTGACTACTTCAAGCAACAGCCCCACCGCCCTTGGAAACCCTCTCAATGCTACGACCTACCTTGTGCGCTACCCTCCGCCAACTGATCTCAACGACGTCGACGCGCTCGCAGTTTGGGCAATCCAGCGAGCGCAGGTGCTCGGCTATAGCCCCTCAAACCCTAAAGTACACCCACCGGATCATCCCAGCACCACTTCCACTCACGTTGCACAGGCCATCGCCAGTCACCGATCCCAACTAAGTGGAGCCGAGCGCCCGGGCAGTCAAGACGCCTCAAGCCGCCCATCACAGTCGACCAGCATCAATTTAGCGTCTGCCCACGAAGTGACACCATCTAACGATAGCACCTCTGCTACGGGTGCGAGTGCCACCTTAGGCCACCAGAAGGTAAGTTGCAAATGACCACCAGAAGGTGTTGTGATACATCCCTAATAAATCGCTATGTAGGCAAAGCACAAACCGAAATCCAAACTTGGCAATTTTCTAGGTCCCTCTGGGGAGGTCGCATCTGCAGCTATCCCCTATTTTCTGGCAACTGTCTTTGCCGACGGCGCGTATGAAAACCTTGAGGTTTTCCGAGATTGGGCCCTGGACGCATACCGTGAAACATGGAAGCTTGAGTACCCGGAGTTCGAATACGAGGTGCCACCGAAAGGTCTCCTCGTAATTGTAAGCATACACCCCCTCGCCGTCCTTGATTAACTTCAGCTTTTTTATAGATGACACGGCGTGCCTCTTGGCTTCGGGGCGAAGTCAAGAAAAGAATCCGCACAATTATTCAGTACGGATATGGATTTCGACATCCTGCTGTCGCCCGTGCTGACATCAAACACAACCGACGATTGGTTAAGAAACTCGGGGCACATGTTTTCCACTGCCGAGTGAGTATCTTTTGCAGTTAGCAAGCTGACATACTAATAGTTAATCTTTCAAGGACCTGACACCCGAGGCGAATCACTTTGAGCATCCTGAACTTGTTCGTGCCATTGGCGCGGGATTATTCTGGGAGCCTGAATCCCTTGGAGTGGTTTTTAAGGAACGGTTCAAGGTAGTTCCTATCCCAGCAATAGCCCTGATCCTTACGATGGTAAGTAACCTGGTATAATCTAATCTGAGCTCATAGTTGTTTTATATCTAGATGCAGGCATGCATCTACGAATGGAGGACTGGAAACTTTAAGGCCGACGAGCTTGATGCAGACAGGCAACAACTGGACTACGAGCGCCACCTTCTCAGTCTATACGAGTATGAGAAATCAGCCGCAAGCCGGCTGACTCGGTTTCGTACAGCTTGGTCCAAAGCTGGATTGTGAGCAGTTTGCTGAAACATTACATATGCTAAGCTAATAATGTTGACAGGGAATACTCGGGCACCACCAATGACGAAGATCCAAATGTTGTGAAACCATACATCCTTGCGAGCAACATCCGACCTGATACCCCACCTCCTGAGCATGGCGATTGAGTACTAAATAGGTAAGTGACACATTTTAGATCCTGATCTCACGAGCAAGGCTGACCCATTACCGAGAAGGCTGTATGGGACACTCGGATTGTCTCTTTCTTGTTTTCGGTCTGTTACTGTAATGTGTTGTGTATACTCTGATGTAATAGGTTTGCTTAATTGCGCTCTTAGATTGATCTCGTGATTGTGGCAGGTGCTGTGGGTGTTTTTTTAATTGTTATGTTACCTTATTATGTGCACATTAGGTGGGTATATGCGATATTATTAGCCTTCCAAGGTGTTGAAAACATTGACTGACTAGATAACTGACTTGAACTAGAGGTAAAACATCGCACCATGTGGTAGAATTGGACTATTAGGTAGGTGTATATGCGCCTATTGATCCTGAGGCTGCGGTAATTATCAACTAGATGAGTATATGCGTCGAAATTTGCTCATGGGATGTATAATTTTCCTTCTGGGAACGAAATTTTCCCTTCAGAGGGGCCATATTTACCTCCTATAGATGCATATTTGCCCCTCGGGATGCTCATTTACCTGTATCAGAGGCAAATTTGCTCCAATTTACCTACCTATAGGCCAGATTAGGTATCATTTACCTATTTAGGGAGCACATATGGTTCCATAAGAAGGAAAATAACAGCAACTAAAGAGGGGGGGTTGGTAGATTGGGTAAATGAGTAAATAACAGCAAATTACCAAAAATTTACCTTGGAGGTTTTCCCTGACGATGGTGGGCCCTCAATCCTTGTGCTCGCTTCCCCGTACTCACGTATACGATTCAGGCACCTGAGCTGTTTAGTGAGGAAGGAGTGCGGTGTCGG